>JABWIB010001502.1:83659-102138 GCA_016617825.1 Platyplectrum ornatum | reverse complement strand
CTACTAACACTGATAGGAGGTTCTTTCCCTAATTACTATAATATATCTAATTAGTTATGTGTTTTGATGTGTATCTGTATCCAGTGTGTATNCTATATACAGTCCAAATATTACCATCTGCTGATGTATACTGAGAATGCTGACCCAACTCCAGTATCCTGTACATATCCTGTTATACTGAATGTTCTTATACTACTACAGATTCTACAGTTCCTGTTGTTCTAATAAACCAACAACTTGGATAAGCACTTTCTTATTCTCCCTGTGGATTAACCTCTTTACTTACACCCACTGGCGCTACATCTAACATCAAAACATAACATCAATATATATTAATGCTAGCCTAAGAATCGATGTTAGCCTTAGACTGGCTGTATAGCTCTGGCCTCTGCTCCTTTTTGCAACATTTACCACTACTCAAATATAGATTACAGCTATTTTCTTGTATTAAACTGTGAAAGAGACAACAGTCTGTGTCTACCCTCACAATACACAGGGCCACTCTGTATCACTGATTTTACTCCCAAAGTACAGATTGCTTTTTTTGCTGACATAATTTAGCATGATGCACCACTCACAAATCTACGCCTACGCAATCATATTTTGAGTATGTGACTTATAATCTATATGAAGTAAAACTGCAGTTTACAATACATCAAGTACTTTGCAATATCCATTCCGTAAATTAATTTTCTTTGCTACTGTTAACAAATAGAACTTTGATGATCACTAACACCAGGGCCTAAATTTACTAAACTATGGGATCAGAAAAGTGCGGATGNTGCAACCAATCAGATTTCATTTTACATAGNGGAGAATGTGAGCTTGAATATCTGAGTCTGAGATATGCATAGTGTCAAATGTCTGATCCAAATCAGTCATCTTTACAGCTTTACCTTGATTCACTGGCTTAAACTGGGCACAGACATTTACAATTACCCCAAATGCAGTGAAAATAGTCAGAAAGCCAGTGAAATCATAAAGAGTGTTTAAAAAGCCCAAAAGAGTGCAAGCTCCTAGCTTGGCTTGACATATCATTGGTTGAATGATTAAAACATTTTTCGATCGGTCAATAATTGGGTGATGGACCTGATTATCGCATAGTCAGTAGTAGCTTGAAGGCACAGACAAGCTACAAGATTTTCCAGTACACAAAGCAATAGGCACTTATAAAGCTCTTCTTCCCACTACATTGTGTTCTGTGTAACCACAGGTGGACTAGCGTCATTTATTAAGAAAAATGACTATTTCATGTAAATGGCTCTTTAAAGCAAAGGCCAGACAATAAAGTGAAGTCATCATCACATTTCACATACCAGAAATACGTTAGTCACTGGGAGACAGCCCTTCAGCAACTTGACATTGCCTGAAGCAAATTGGCAAGTTTTAATAAGAGCATATTTTTAAGATGCTATTCATATGCATGATGAAATTTATTTAACTGTGATGCTTTAGTTATAATATAGCTACATTAAATGAACCAATGCTTATTTATTGGTCATTCATTAATTTTTCATCTGTGTGTGGAGGATTTTAGACATACAACAACTACAGTACTTCAGTAGTATAAATGATAAATGGTGTTTCACACAAAAGAGGAAAATGCATACAATACAATCAGAACACCAAAAAGACTGGTAATAAATATGTCTTTCTTTTTTTGTTCTTGCAATGTTTTATTAAACATAATAGTACATAGGATGTAAACAGAGATTGTACAACACTATGGGATTGTAAACATCACACATAAAATATACAGAGGAATACATACAGTATGATATACTATCAGGCTGGATAAGATATAATAATGTTTATCTATTACTTATAAATAAAACATGGACTTCACTGTGCTAAAACAGTGCTCTTAAGGCAAAGTACAAAGTTGGTATTAAACTACACTAATAGACAATATGGCAACCAGAAAAAAAATTCCAAACAATTATTGTGTTGTGTATAGACATGAAAGATGATCCTTTACGGGTTTTATCTCTCTCATTGGGCCAGATTCAGATTTACACTCTCATGACATATACTCTCATGACTTCCACTCTCATGGGCAAAACCATGTTGAATTGCAGTGGAGGTAAAATTAATGTTAGTGTTTAGATGCAGGGAGAATACTTTATTTTTGCATTTTGCACACACACATACTGACTAGTATTACTGTTACACTGTTATTGGACTTGTGCTAGAAGCGGACGCCGCCACGCATAGAGAACGTATGCGACGAAGGATCGCAGCACCGATCCAGTGCCCAGCGAAGGCATCTGAAACATAAGAATATTTTATTAATTTTATTTCTATTTTTTACAGGTCTTACAGTACAGTTTGTACAGTTGCAGTAAAGCAATGCAATGTACTAGAGGCAACAGTTGTAAAAGCTCAAGTAATTGTTCAATTATATGTTATCAGCACATTTAATACAGATATGTGTAAGTAGTTTCCTGAACAAAGAATCATTAAGTCTTAATTTTAATCCAAACTCTGCTCATTGTTACAAGTTATTTTTGGTGCTAAAAATGGGCTGTTTTCCCTTTCTGACCCCTGTACTTTTTACTAGACTCTTTAGTATAATTCTGTACTTAAAGATGATGTACTTATTTTCCTAGAAAAACTGTGACAATGTGTTTCTGGAAAGAACTCAGGAAAGCCAATGTGTNGCAGATTTTCAGGAACTAAGGATAACATTCAGGTAACGGGGGTCACGAACTCAGGATAACACATGGGTAGCAGACAGTTAGGAGCATGCAGATAGCAGGAAGAGGAAATTGGGGTTGTAGAACCTGGATAGCTGGACCAGGAAATACGTATGACAAGAGATGGGTCAGGAGTGAATGAAAGAAATTCAAGTGAACTACTCCAGATTGCAGTACAATTAAAGCTGTTACTGTACATAACATTTTTTTTACATTAATAAAATGCTTTCAAAATAATGTATTTGAAAATAATTAAAGGACTGTTAATCAGTTCCACAATTATTGTGTAATTGGACAAACAATCAATCTAGAGTGGTAAAGTTAAAAAACAACCATAAAATAGCATTAAATGCCTTGGCACGATCATAATTCCGGATTGATAATCGAGCCCTTTTCTTCAGTGTATTGTGTTCTGCTGCAGTTTATTGTGTTCTTACAACAGGTTAGAAAAAACACCAAAAATTGGATACCATAAAAACAAGTCATGAAAACAGTTAAATTTCAAATATATTGCTATAAGGGAATTACATGTCTTTTCACTTTTAACAGAACATTTTAACCTGGCTATAGACAGTCTAGGAGACTGAGCATGAAGGTGTGCTGGTAACACCTCTAACAGGAGTATTTAGTAAGCGATAAGTAACAGGAGTAATTTGCATAAAAGTGAAAGCAGAAAAGCTACCAATCAGTGAACCTAACATGCATTTTTGGGAAATCAATGGAAACACTGCAAAATTAATGAATAAAAAGAAAATATGGATTCACTGGGTGTTAATTCCGGCAACCAATGTCAGCACACACATTTCAATAAGAACTGATTGTATAGCTAATTGTAAAGGTAAAACACCCAAAGCAAAGAGAAATTCAATCCTTTAGTGGTCTAACGCACTAAAATATTTTACTTGAAACATGGTGTTCTTCGCTTCTTAAAGAAGTGGCGGCCCTATATTTCTCTCCTTTCTCCAGCTGATCAGACACATATCTATTCTCTGTTTGAACACACCACATGGTTCNTCCACCATAATCCCCTTGTCCCTGTTCCCCTTGCCTAATCCTCATCTACTGGGTTGATGGCACCCACCCCTCCCTCCCCTTTTTGTGTCTCTCTTGTCTGTCTTGTCTTCTCTCTTGTGTTCCCCTTTCCCTCCCTGTTTGCTGTCTGTTTCTAATGCATAGGCTGTCTGCTACTTTAGTCCCGATTTGATCAGCGTGGGGGGTTACGGAGGATTGATCTTCTGTTTCATGTCATATCCACCATTTTGCCCCTGGCTCCCCCCCCCCCCACAGTAGTATTTCCTTGCGCTCCTGTTGCTACTGTATCCCTACTGTCAGTGGGTTGAATATTGATACCCGTTTATATATGCCTTGCTGTTTTGTTCTTTTTGTCTTCCTTACAAAATTCAATAAATTGTTTTTCAAAAAAAAATATTTTACTTGCAGAAAAAAGTGATATCATCACAGAAACAGGACTATCTAATGGGTCAAAATTGACAGCAATGTCTTTAACCCCCAGTGCATGCTACTTTATACACAATCACAGACAAAAATGATGGGTATTTAAATGAATGCATAATTTAAAAAATTATTTATTGTGAAACGATCTAAAAAAAATTTATGCCTAATGCTCATACCAATTATTTAGTATGAGAAAGATATTTCCTTCTCGTCGTTAAAAGACAGAATGGAGAAAAGCGAAAAAAGTATAAAGAAAAAGTGTTTTCTTTTTTTATTGTCTCCTAATAGCGTGCTGTAAGCATTGCTTATCAATTAACGGCCGGAAAACACCAAAAGAGGCAACTAATATGCCCAAATCCCCCGAAGGGTTTACACCAGCCTGATGTGGTTGCTGTTGATTCTTCACCTGTGAACAGTACTGCTATGTAGTCATTAATATTATAATTATCCATCAGTCTAGGAAACTATGACTATGCAGGTGGTTTTATCAGAAGGACTCTGAAATGTCATTGCTATATGGAACGACAATGCCGCCAGTACGGCAAAGCACAGTGCTAGACTGTATTTTAGCTGCATATTAGGCTAATTCGGGCCCCTTATATTAGTTGGGTCTTTTGGTGTTTATAAAAGATAATTCTATTTCTATTTAATTAACGTATATTGATCATATAACAGGCACTATTACCTATTAAGCTTGTAGAATCAATGCTTACAGCACACTCTTATTTATTCCTTTATAACCATTCTCTATTTTGTCTTTTAACAACGTGATGGAAAGATCTTTATCATAATAAATAAATGGCATCAACATTAGACATAATATATTTTTAGATGGTTTCACAGTAAACTATGATTTTATTTAAAATTTGGTTCATCTTAAGCATCCATGTGCTTAAGTATCCGCATTATTTAAATGAAAAAAGGGGTGTTCTTGCCCCTTCTCTCATTTCTCAGGCATTACCACTATACTGTATTAAATAATTATAGAGTGCAGTGACTCTTTATATTGTCTGTATTTTATCCACAATCAGAAAAATGATGATAATGTACCCACACCTGATATGTCAATTGCATCCACTTGTCCTTAGTCATATTATTAATGATAGATGAGTTCATGGTAGTTTGTTACTCAGGTGGGGGTGAACAAACAGGTTTCTTCAGTTGGAGTTCCTGTCACATCTAACTCCATAACTTGTGCCAACTTGTTTACAACTCAAGACCAAATACATTAAACAGCTGTAATAAAACATTAAACATACTGTAATAACATTACAACATTTCAGTTATGTTTACTATGAAATAATGTTATCTGGAACAAAAAATTTACACATTTACACATTGCACATACAGCAGTGCTCTAGTGGGAATTGTGAGTATGGCGCTAAGCTCCGCCCCTTGTATAAGCGCTGCACCCTCCCGACCCACAATTTTGCGATAAATGTTCTTCTCCAGTCTGGAGTGGTGGGCTTATACCAGGGGCAGGGCTTAGCTGGAAAAGGTTGATACCGGCCCAAAAGATGTATACTGGCCCACTTCGAGCACTGATATACAGTATGATATTACTCTTGTAAATGAAATTTAATTACTCGCTATAATCATTAACCACTGGATTCCAATCGCGAAATGACTCAAAGTGGCAACTATACAATCAGATCCTTTGTTATACGCGTATCCATGCTACACACAGAGGCTTTCAACCTAATGGTTACATTGATGTTTATTAATAAATTCTTAAATTCTACATGGCAAAAAAAAATTTTATCGAGTGAATGACTAAAGTAGTAGATCAAGGTTGAGCTGTAGACGTAATATATCTAGATTTTAGTAAGGCCCACATCACAGTCTGGAAAATTCAGGATTGGATTCAAAGATAACTTGGTTGTAACATAGACAGCAAAAGGTATCATTAGATGGAAATCATTCTCAGGAATGTGTACTTGGGCCGGTGCTATTTAATATCTATATTGTCTATATTACTGATGATATCATGGAGAAAAAAAAAGATGTAGATGTTGAGAGGGATAAACAAAATGGCCCAGGAACTATGTGGGCTGGAGGAATGGTCAAAACTGTGGAAACTAAAGTTTAATCCCAAAAAATATAAAATAATGCACTTGTGACTCAAATATGTGAAACACACAAGCGCCACTATCTCCCTAACGATCTGCACAGATAACAGAATCAACTTGTGCCCTTATTGTGAACCATGCAGGTTCAGATGTTTAAAATGTTTCTCCTACCATTCACATGGTGAAGATTTTAAACTGATTATCACTGTCAGGAAATACTGTATATGTTATTGTCATTATTGCCACTGCTGATTCTATTTTAGTCTCTAATGTTGTTGCTGACTCCTTGTTGAATGTTATACTATTATTGAATGCTATTCCTGAATGCATTATTGCGTTATTTTTCTGCTTCTCTGAAATTGCACTATTATCTTGTCACATACAATTTATATTTAATAGTGATTTCATACGTTTAGTTCATACATTCATATAGTTAAGATTAGCGCCTCTTTTACTTCCATATTTACATCTAGATTTACAATANTTGCTTTACATTAAGAAAACTTATCTTTGTACATTGTGACTAGTAAGACTGCATAACTCTGAAATGTATCACCATTACCACTCTATGTCATTGAGTTGAAGACACCAACCTTACAAAACTTAAGTGGAAATGGTAAATTTAATAATACATATGTTTGCAAAAGGGATTTAGAATACATATGTAAATCCAGTTAAACTGTTTCAGTTAAATCACAACTCTCAAATAAAAGGGGTATTAGCTTTGTTTCCACCACTCAGACAATTTACGCAGTTTGAACATCTCTGTTTAGCATCCTCTGATACTCGTGGCATTATATACCGCTTATTCACTTCATTTTTACCCCCGGAAATGGAGCACACAGACCACCATGAGGCCCATTGGGAGACTGACAAAGGGGGCCTCCTGGCGCAAGAGGACTGGAAAGGGATAAGTACCCGGGTTGCTAAATGTGGCTATTNGCGAAACCTCTTTTAAGGTCTACACAAGATGATGGAGCTGATCCAGAGTTGCGTCGCTGCGCTAGCGCATGCGTGCACATTGCTGTTAATCCAAAGCTGCGTTTTTTTTTGGCTAAAAACGCAACTGTGAATAGCGCGCTAAAAATGCGCATTGCGCGCCCGGGAGCAGTTTGGCGTCTTGCGTGTAGTTTTACCGTCATGCGTGTAGTTGGTTTTTTATTTTTTTTTCAATTTATGACAAACCTAAGGGAACAATGTTTAATGAATGTTATGTATTTGCTTATGTGGTTAACCTAAATATAATAAATGAGCTGTTAGTTAAAAGTGAGTTTATGCGTTTCCGTTACAGCACTGACTTGACATTTTATTCTTTTTATTCTATATTTATTTTACAATACCAGACATAACATAACTTTATCCCATAAAATGATTATGTTGTTGGAGTAGTAACATTTACCTGTCATTAGCTAATAAAATGTAAAACATATTATAAAGTCCCACAGAACTCAAGTAGCTGCAAAAATGTATAATGTAAATTAATTCACTGTTTTGACTGTAAATAAAAAGCGCTCAAAATTCCACATTGTCCAAAATAAAATCTGCCACATGACTTGACACATCCAAGAAGCAAGCACTGTACAAAACACAAGTTTACAGGCCACGGAACACTTCCTACAACTATTGCAAACGATCAGCAAAGTATAGGAAATAGACCCGTTTGACCAGTTGCACCATCCCCAGACAGACGCAAGCAAAAAGCCGCAGATGGCTCATAATCGCAATGCGCAGCGCGAGACGCAACAACAGGCACGCCCCGAAAACTCATTATAATATGCTGGCATGCCCATAAATCGCACATCCAAAATCTGAGGCGCAGAGCCCTGGAGACGCTAATGTGCGTCTGATTAGCGTGCGGTACGTGGCAGTTCTGTGCACATACGCAGTGCGAATAAACGCAAATAAATCCACGCACTGCGCAAATCGCAACTCAGGATCAGGCCCGATAAATTACACCTCATGTTTCCTGGGTGCTAGAGACATTGTGGCAATGTAGGGATGTTTTGGCTCATTTGGTGGTCGTGTCTTTGAATAACCTCTTTCTCAGTTGTAGGGATCACCATGGACTTATCTCCTAACTTCCTTTTGTTTGCTCCTGTAGAAGAAGTTGATATACAGTCTGATGGGCTTAATGTGTGTGATATAGAGAATAGGACTCTATTAGTGCTTGGGGCTATCGTGGGAATGAAATGGAGATTAGGCTATATGCAATAATATCAACAGGGAGGAGCTCAATGTAGATAAAGATATTGAAGATCCATGATTCCCATACATGAAAAAATGTATGGGAATCATGGCTCTTCAATACCCCTTCAGATTCGGACTATTGGCTGCTTGGATAGACCAGCGCAGAGAAGCTTTACTTTTTCTTTTTTATAAGTCTGATGGGCTTGTTCAGCACATATGCTGTGCAACTCCAAGTGGCTCGCAAATGGAAGAATCCCACACCCCCCTCACGTTCAGAATTGATCAATCGTGTTTGATATAATGTGACCATGGAATATATCAGTAGCCTAAAAAACAATACAATTCTTGAATTTCACAGAATCTGGGAACCATGGTATAGATTTAAAGGCTCGTATAAGACTGGAACCTCTTAAAATGAATCACGGTATACATGGCTTCTTACCTCCTACCTTCTTCTCTCCCTGTTATTATGCTGGAGTTTGTCTGGAAGCTCACATTCTTTGCACATTGTTTATAGAGGGTTTGTTACCCATTTCTCTCTTTTCTACCTGTTCCACCTTTTCCTCTTTTACCTGTTTATGTATATGTATGTGGTATGTGGTATGTACATACATATATGTACCGGTATTTACCGGTCTATGTATGTGTGAATATATTTAAATTCATGTATGTATATCTGTATGTGTCTATAATATACATATACACTTCAGTGCTTGCTCTCTGCAGTTCCGAGTACTTCCTTAGTATGTTATTCTATATTGCTTGCAACTATACTAATGTTTACGCTTCAGATTCTTATCTGTGTTGCTCTACTTCCGCTTGTACGCCGCTGCCCTGTGAACAATGAGAATTGTTGTTTGATTTTTGTTAAACGAAAACAGAAAAGAAGATACTCCTTCAGTATGGCGCAGGGACACCCTGACGAAGTGGGAGCAAAACACGTGTAGGGGTTCGCTCCTGGCTTTCTCTAATACCCTTAATATTAATGATTTACTAGGATCTCACTGGCAGATGTTATCCCTATTGTGGGACCCACGGGACTGACTATATGCCCTATACTTGTCTCTAATGTCATGATTCTCACTAGACATAGGGGCCGATTCAATCCCCCTTCGCGCAGAGATTTCTGCCTTACGCTGTTTGCGTAAGGCAGAAAATCTCGCGTTTTTTCGTTCGCACCTCATAGAGGTGCGTACAAAAGAACGCGAGTTTTCAGTCCCGTAATAGACGGGAAAAAGCGCACTTNGCGCTTTTTCCCGTCTTCGCACGGGATTGAATCGGCCCCATAGACTTTAAGTTAATACCTATTTGCATTTGTGAGAGACACTGTTTAATACCCCTTATCCACCAAGCCCTTTTCCACTGCAGTGTGAACCTAGGTTTTTTCCAGGGTAGACACCTTTTCCACTGCCAGACAGAACACCTGGGTCTAATCAACTGCAGCAATTCTCAATTGTACACAGCAATGCAGACCAGAATGCTAATTCACACCCCTTTTCCACTGCAGCGACCCGGGTAAAAACCCTTTACCTGGGTTTAATTTATTGGGACCCTTTTCCACCAAACTAAACCTGGGTCTATGTGCATAAACCTGGGGGTTTTTTGTCAGTGGAAAAGGGGTATAATACTGCATTCAGATTGCCTGCGGCCAAAAAAGCCACAGACAAAGCCGTCGCTGGACGCCGCCGAAATCCGCCGTAATCGGCGGCTTCCAGCTAAAAAAGCATCACAGGAAATGCCGGCTTCACAGTGAAGACGGAATCCTGCGAGTAGGGGAGGGGACCTAAAAAGACTGTGATCGTAATGATCACATGTTTTTTTAGTCCAATTGCCTCCCCTCATACGCGCTGAAGCCGGCATGCGTTCAGTTAGCCTTAAGAATGGCGACGTGCCGCCGAAAAGCCTCCTTTTTCAGCGGCTTTGGAAGCCGCGGATCCTAAGGCGCCGTTTTGAAAAGGCATCGTTCAGATTGCCTTCTAACCTTTTTCACTACAGCCGTCGTTTTCACTGAAAACTACGGCGATTTTTGGCAATCTAAACGGGGTATTAGTCTCAATTAGGGCTGGACAGTCAGACCACCTAACAGATACAGAAAAGGGAGATTAGAAAGAGATATCTGGGAGCAAGTTTTTAATATCACTCTAATTTCATACTTTATTCACATATTATTACATCTATAATTTTAATAAAAATGTCAATTCTAATTACCATTATCAAGTTTTTATATAATCCTAATAAGTTAGGTTTTAATAATTTTTTGGAGGTAGCTACGCATTCAAACTAAGAGTGTGCCATACTGAAGGAGTATCTTCTTTTCTGTTTTTGTTTAGTTTGTATTATATTCCTGGGCAGCACCCCCCTATGTATGATTGTGGAAACTCAATACAATAATTAAAAGGGGTTTTGGTTTGGAGAAATTTTGGTTCAAGTTCTAAATAAAAACTACGTAGTAAAGTGCAAGTAATTATTTACGTTTAATTAATTTTTAAATAACTTGTCTGCCTTAAATAGAGATTTAAAAAAATGTATTTGCTTTATTTATACAACAAAGTGAAGGAAAGATGTTTTGAAAATAAATGAAATACACCAAATTCATTGATTTATTAATTGATTTGTAAATTGAAATGAAAATTACAGTGAATACACTATGTAGATACTCTACTGTTTAAATAAATGGGCCTTTCAAGTAATACAAAAAATTCCTTATTATTTCATTTTTAAAGATTTTAATCTTCAATGTCATTCTGCACATGTACCCAGTAGCCCATGCACATGTGTACAAGAATACAGCATTGGACAGAAGCACTGTCCCTTATTAATGGAAACTAAATGGGGTGTTGCCTTGAGCAGCTGTGGGGCTCTTTCCCTACTCCCCAAGGTATAAAATGATACGGCAGCAAACTGTACCAAGATGCTCCACCATATGGTACAAACAGAAGTGACTCTTTTTTTAATTCAGTAGATTCAGTCAAATGCAATTANTATGATTGAGTATGAGTATGATTACCAATATAATATAAAAGCAAATGAAAGCGAAACAGGCAAAAGAAACAGAAAAAAAAAATACACCATATTAACCAGTTTTATTAGTAGATTGTATTGGAAAGGACTGGACCCACCCTTCCATGTTGGTGAAGTGTGCTTGCACAGTAAAATGCTATCTGACCCTTATCCGTGGCCACATTAACCACAGGGCAATCAAGACAGTCAGCCGAGGGCCCCCATACTCAAAGAGACTGGACACTTACAAGGAGCAGAAATTAAGGCTGGACACACACATAAATGGGGCAGAAACTGACTCTGGGCACATATAGGTAAAAAAATAAAACAAAATAATAAAAGAATATATATATATATATATATATATATATATATATATATATATTCCCTACCTTATAACTTCTGCACCATCCAGTACACAGCAATATGTGCTGCTAAGTGGACATTCACAGACATTTCTAGTAGTACAATTGTGAATTACTGTATATGGAGCGAAAACATGATAATTTGAGTTCTATGTGTTTTACACTGAAGTACTGGCTAATTGTAAAGTAGTTGTATGTCCATTTCTATTGAATCACTTCGATTTGCATAGGTATAGAGCAGGGCCAGATTAACAATGGAGCTAATGGGACTACAGCCCCAGGCCTCCATTGTCAAAAGGCCCATAGCGTTTAATTATATCAGTGTGATGAAGGATAAAGAGTGTGATGAAGAAGGACACAGGGTGATTACGTGGCCTACATATACTTGGCCTCCATATACAACAGTGATAACGCCCACAAATCACTGGCCACTCCAATGGGCCTTTCATCATTTTCAGCCCCAGGCCCATGTGGCTCTTAATCCTGCCCTGGTATAGAGACAGCCACTATGAGCTGATTTTTCTAATGATATTTTTGGCACTAATGGCAGCTGACAATAAATTAGCAAGATGGTTTATTTATGAATCTAAATGAACAGATGACATTGGTAATGCTGTAATGACTCACAAGTATAAAGAAATAATTGTAAGTTATTCCTCCAGAGTCTCAATACACAAATTATTGACAGATGACATAAGTGGAAAGTGTCAGAGTTCATGTCTCCAGAGTCCTATGTATGTAGGGAGAATTTCATTTCATTTCAAACATTAATTGTTCATGTACAATTCAAGAGTCAAAAGCGTGAACAGATTTTCAGATCTTGTCCATGAAAAAAAATGTAGCAATTTAATTGTAATAAAACAAGTATGAACATAAAGAGACAGATTATAACAAATATAAACAGGTCAGGGGTTTTGTGAAATGAATGTTCTGAAGCTGCATTTAAAGTAAGAATGGGTTCAAAAACAAGCAAGAACCATGACACTGAGTACACCACCACATTCAATAAACACCTACACCTTTGTTGCTAGGAATGTTGGGACCAATCCAGGAATCAGCAGTATCCCACCATCAAATCTGTGGCAATCAAACTCTAGACCACAATTTCTTTCCTTCTTCTGAATCAAAGTTTGTTCACCTGATGATATTTTTAGCAGTTGTACAGGTTAACACTTTGAAACATACATTTGTTTAGGTATATCCATAGTGTGGTTTAACAGGTAAGTTTTAGCTTCTGATGGAATAACATCTTGTCAGAATTTTCTTTAAGATGTATGGAATGCTCTCCCTGCCGTGGACCAATATGTGTATGGTCAAATTCTACTGGCTGCTAAAACTCTCATAGGCCAACTATGGAAATCTCAGCTGGTTCCTCTGTAGAGGCCAAGGTTCACTTCTACTATATCATGGAAACTCTGAATGTCCCCTACTTCACCTCTACTAAATCCTGAAATGATTCAGTTGGGCTTAGTATATCTCTTGAGCATCCAAACAGGACCTTCCCTTGTCTACCACTACTGGTGACCTTCAGGTAGTCCATCCACCTCTGTTTTAGGGACTTGCACATCACATTAGATGTTCGGTATTCATACGTTTGCTCCATCCTGGATCATTGCATCATTGTTACTTCAGCTTTTGGGGGACTGTCCCGCTGTCCCTCCCGCCTCCCAGTATGTCCTGCTAAGGAGACAAACTTCGTTTTCTATATGATGCCGCGAATCGCGGCATAAAAAGGGGGCAGGGCTTGGGCAGGAGGGGGCAGAGTCGGGGTGTGCCAGGGCTGAGTCAGGCGGGTCCGGGGCAGGGCCCATGTGTCCCGCGCCCCCGGCAGTGAAAGTTGGGAGGTATGAGAATGGGAAAAGTGCCAGTGTTTTATTGCATTTTAATAAGTAACTGTATATATTGATAGCTGTTTTCCATTTGTATTCAAAAAGGTGTACTCAGGCCTCAAAGTACAATTTAATATTCTATACTTCACCTGAGAAAATACTGTTAAAGAGTTTACAGTGTTTTACACTACACTGTTTTTATTGTTTTATGTATTGAAATCTATAATCAGAAAAATAAATTGTTGTATTAAAACTCATTATGATCACATTATGGTAAAAATCCTGTATGAAAAGGTTTCTAATAGTAGTATTGCTTGTGGCATACATACATCTAAAATTAATGCTTGTGGTGGAGGAATTCTATGTTATGCCATTCCATCACTTCATTAGAAAACTGTAAATTTCCTTTTATTGTTTTTGTTTCCATACTGCCTCTTTTAAAAGTTTATACCATCATAATAAACAGTATTATTGGTTTACACAGACAATTACTCTCTCCTCTCTTGAGTACATGGCTGCTTCCTGCAGTTACTTAGGCAACCTAGACATAAGGGCTTAAATTCACAAGGGCGATTGCAGGGACCCTGAAAAGTAGATATGTTGCCCAAAACAAACAATCAAATTCAAGCTCACATTCTTCAGTATGCAAAATGAAACTGAGAGCTGGAATCTGATTGGTTGCTATGGACAACATCCAAACTCCCTGCTTAGTAAATTTAAACCAAAGTCTCCCAAATGCATACCTCCCAACATTGGCCAGGGAGAAAGNGGGACAGACATGTCCCACCCCCTCTCCAGCACAAACTACGCTAATATTGGGACAGTTGGGGGGTATGTGCAGAGCCAGATCACCCACTAGGCAACCTAAGCGGGCACATAAAGCCCGGGACCCGAAACTGTGTGCTAGGCTCCCTGGGGTACCATGATGCTATGTATTCATTGTGGATGGGGGGCCCTAAATTGGTATCCAGCATAGGGCCCCATTAAGTCTTAATCCGGCTCTGGGTATGTGTATGTGTGGATAGAGATGGCACACTCCATGGTGGGAACTCCATTGTTACAGCTTCTCTGTGCATCGATAACACTCTCTGTGTCTAATTAAATTATCTTTATTTGTATCTGCTATATATTCAAAATATTCTTATATATGTGGGAACGATATGTAATTATATCAGTGGATTACTTCCAATGCTAAGCTTATATTGCATAGTGTTTGGATTAAAGGTGAGAATTCTCGGGGCACATTTTTCCTCCAGTGAAGAAATAAATAACTGGTCTATTTTGGGAAGCAGAGGAACAATGCTGGAGAAGTTTAAGAAAAAAAGAAAATCCCTGTAGGAAAGGCTGTATTTGTACTGCTTCCGCACAGCTGTGGAATGTGTCACTGAGATCTCCGCTTCTTTTCTTACATTTTTGTAAACCGTTATAGACCCCTGTATTATGTTCCAGCTTCCCAACTTGTTCATTAAAGCCTAGCATATCAACTGAAAGAAAGCTTTTAGAATTGCTAAAGTTATTCATTAGCATTTGTTTTCAGGTATGGTTAAATTATGGATAAGAGCTCAGGCAAGCACAGAACTTTCACAGGAGAGAGTCAATGCTTTTTTTATAACATCAGTTTATTCTAATTTTGTAAACATTTCGCAGAGAAGTTTCAGATATACAGCCGCCTTTCATATTTAAGTAGCATTCATGACTGGACGGTAGTTTCAAGCACTTCTCCCCTCCCTTTGCACTGGTTATTTAAGAATCGGCTGTCCGTGCTTTATTGTTGGAGGTCTCTCACGATTCACTAGAGACTGAGAACTTCATGGTACAGCACTGGAGCAGCTGATTAGGAACTGGCTGCCTGTGACCAGGGGGTGATCCCAGCCACCCCACAAGCAAAAGACAAGCAACATATTGTAACAAAGCAATGAGGAAAGCAAGTCAGATGCGTGGTTGCATAGGGAGAGGAATCTATAGCAGAAAGAAAGAGGTGGTAATACCACTGTATAGGTTTTTGGTAAGTCCACATCTCAAAAACTGGAGACCATATGTCAAGAAAGATATGATGTCCTTTTTTGACAAACATTTTTATAGCAGCACTAAACTCACTATACACCCATTGGGAACTCTAAACACAAACTCCAACAAGTGTAATGAGCAAACGCTACATGCAGACAGCATACAGAAAGCTACATGCAGCTTCACGTAAAGACGGAAGGAAGGGGTAGGTCAGCAGCACATTGATATATTGTCACATTTTGTGCTGATAGTATCCAATCACAGGACACTACCCGGAACCAAGCAGGGTAAAACCTTATGTTCCGGGTAGTTCAGTAGACTGCCTGGGTAGTAGACGTCAGGTTGAATGTGATATAAATCATCTATAGCTGTACAATAACAGCAAATAAATGATATATGATCAATCTTTATCTCTCCTTATCTTTATTCCAAACTTGCTGCTCAGTTAAAATATGTGAGAGGGTGTGTGGGTTTATGCAACATACTCAGGTTGTTGACCTGCAGGAAAGTTTCTAACCATAAAATAAGTGCTATTAACCCACATAGATTTAGATTCTCCTAAACCTTGTAACAGCTATTCATTCTTTTAACACATCTAGATAAACTTTCCTTTTGTCCATTAAGAAATATGATCTTATAAGTGTTATCTGAAAAATGTTCAACCTTATTAAATAGAAAGTATAGAAAGGTCCATTTGGACCAACAATGTTGTTTCAGAAATCCCATTAAATTGAATAAAGTAAATATAAAATATATATATATTGCTAAAATGTAAATTAATATATGAAATGCTCAAATTAAGCTACACAGCAATGTTAATACAGAAAAATATAACCAGATTAAAAACAATAATTCACACATCACCCCCATAATATATATACACACATACAAAGTACCTCATGAGACACACACCACCCTATAATACATAAATACACAAAGTGTACCCCATAATTAACATAAACACACACACCCTGCAGCATATAAAACACACACACAGACACTAGCACCTGACAAGTGTTATAGCAGTCTGCATTGCAATGAAAGGAAACGCAACCTACCTTAGAACTGACCATGTGTGTGTTTGCACAAGCCTGTGTCTGAGAGACACACATAGCACCCTGGAATCTTTTTACACAATCTTGCATTAAATAGAGAAATAATGTTGGTTATTACAAAGCTTCTTTTTGAAATAATAAAGGTAAGTTGCTAAACAGTAATTAACTTTGACAGCTAATGTGCAATAGTTAAAAGCATAATACAAGTAAATGAAGCTGACACAAAACCACTCCCAGCACAAAATGCAAATAAACTAGAAAACACTATGGTATCCTCCAAAATACCTTACATAAGGCAATTCCTTACTCATAACTGAAACAGTTCATTCACAACAGTACTTAACACTGAATCAATGAAAGTGAGGACAATAACTAGCTGTCACATATTGTATGCAGACTACAACACAAAAAAGAATATTACAATAACAAGTATATAAAAGGCTTACATTGCTACTCACCTTATTCGCAAATGTGCTTGTGCATGGACTGCCAGCTCTGGCATGCGAATGGTAGTTAAACTTTCCTGGACAGCTGATCTCTGACCTGGCTTTCCCAAGGCCGCTGGTAGGTCTTTGGTTACCCTAGGCGAGACCTAGCACCAGATTTTCTGATGAACGCAGAACCGTAAGCACAGTGGTTGCGGCTGTTACAGCTATAAACATTTGCTTTCAGTTACTGTCATTTTTTGGTCATTGTTAAAAAGCCGGCAAAGCAACAGCATGCTGCTACTATACACATTCACTGAGAGCAAAAAAAAAAAAAATCCCAGTCACATTATTTTTTATAGCTGAGATATATAATATTGCCATGCTACTACTACACCATCTTTTTATCAATGAACACTTAAAACACCAAAACACATTTCTAAACAATTTTTAGAAATTAAACCAGGGCCCAAAGTGGGCCAGTATATGCCGTTATGGCATACCGGCACTTCTCCTGCTAAGCCACGCCCCTTTCTAAGCTCCGCCCACCAGCACTGGAGGGGCGAAACGTTAGTTTAAAAAATACCGCCACCTTACAATCCCCACTTCGAACCCTGAATTAAACTATTTTTTTTTCACACTATGAAGGCAGGTAATTTTTCACTTGAACTATCTGAGATGGTGCAAGCAGAGGATGGAAGCAAAGGATGGAATCAGTGTAATGAATGGGCCTACATATAATTTATCACCTCACATAACACTGGTCATACCCACTGGAATGGGCCCCTTAAAATGTTAATGCCCAGGTCCATGTGGTCTTTTAACCAGCCAGGGCCGGTGCTAGGGTGTCCGGCGCCCTTCTGCAAACTGAAAATTTGCGCCTTACTACAAATATATATGTACACACACACACACACACATATATATAATATGTGTGTGTATAGACATAGGCAGCTATAAAAAAAAACCCAAAGAATATATCTTTCTATAAATCACCCCTACATGTGGCTGCATAACTGAAAGTCAGCTATTCCACGTATCAACTACCCTTTTAGTGAAGTAACATACAAGAGTGAAGTAAACCTACCACCCTCCAGTGTATACGCATTGCCTCGCGTTCTATTACACCTCTTTCTCTGAAATCTGCCCCCCTCCTCCACCACCTGGTGACATCCCTTGATATATATGAAAGCCGCTATATATACATATATATATATTATACACTATAGCACAGTTCCCTTGATTCTTACCTTTGAGGGTCACCGGGTTCAGAAGGGTCCACGGAGGCGCAGGCCCACACACCCCAGTCCGTCAAGCCTTCATCACTTCTGCCCCCCTTTTTTCCAGCAATCACCTCCTGCACTCCCCTTTTCCAGAAATCACCACTTCTG
>JABWIB010001501.1:40580-62306 GCA_016617825.1 Platyplectrum ornatum | reverse complement strand
ATGAGAGACCAGGGCCTAAATTTACTAAGCAGGGAAATTGCAGGGAGATTGAAAAGTGGGCATATTGCCCATAGCAACCAATCAGATTCAAGCTCTCAGTTTGATTTTGCATACTGGAGAATGTGAGCTTGAATCTGATTGGTTGCTATGGGCAAAATCCCCACTAATCAATCTCCCTGCACTCTCCCTGCTTAGTAAATTTAGGCCTAGGAGGGAATTGATGGTTGTAGTACAGGAACGCAGGCAAGAACATGGCAAGGAAAGCAGGTAACCCTGGCAGAGCACTGGAATCACAAACAACCAACAAGGCAAATAACAAAGCAGGAGCTACAGCCTATTTACTATCTATCTTCCTCCTAAGCCTTGATAGGCCCAGACCTGCCCGTAATCCAAACCACCAGTCCCCGCTATAATATGAAGTAAGGGATGTCCTTGCAACCAGAACGCTGAGACGCTGTGTTACCAAGCACCGTGACTAATAACCCGCCTGTGACACCTGAAAATAGTAAACACAGCATGTGAATCCTAACACCTGTGGGCTGGAGATGCAAATCCTACAGTAAGGGCTTGGCTAGGCCCTTATATATAATTTTGCTTACACAGACACAGTTTGCCACTACTTCACATGGCTATTAATAAAAACTCATTCAGCTTTCAGACCACTGATTAGTATATGGCACGCATCCAAGCAGGTGATCCTCCCATACTCCTGAAAAATCGGTTTGATTTTCACCAGTGGCAATTCTCATGTTTTGATTATTACCAATTAGTATAACTTATTATGGCGGGTGCTTGCAGCGACGCCTGATTTTATCACCTTTTGCACTTTATAGGTAATCTTAATAGGTATCTTTGTGTAGTAGTGGCAGCAGCTACTCGGACAGCTTTTTTATGAATTAAAAAATAAACAAAAATCAATGGAGCCAAAAGTGCAGACACAGCTGCAATAAAAGCAGCAGCCTCTGGTCTTATGGCTCCAGTTTCGACAAGCAGAATGCCCCTTTTCCCTGGTGAGACACACACCTCTGGATTGACCAATTTCTGCAGCTGCCAGAAACTCTGGATCGGGCTCCATATGTGCAAAGGGAATGTATTAACTTTGTTCCCATGGATTTTAGTATAGCACAGTCCATTCCACACTAATTGCCTTAAAAGCAAGTGCTTGTTCCTCACTCAGGATCCAGTCCATTATTCTTGAGTTTTAAATAATGCTCTCCAGGGTTCCTCTTAAAGAAATGTAGACTTGGTTACAAAGAATTTGTCAGGAATCACTAGACCCACACAACACAAAAATTGTACATTTTATTACCCAAGCATACCCCAGAATAGTATGTCAGGAGTTGTCCCATTATTTTCAGAACACAGCATGAACAGATATGTTAACAGTTATTTTGCACTGGTACTTGTACTGTTTAATTAACTAGGGTTGATTCCTGAAATATGAGTGTTTAAACTGTTTTGACATTTATAAGCCAACCCTGTGTGTCAGATGTATTGTTCTTAATTTTTTGTTGATTTTATTGCCTGTTATAAATTTTGTGTTAAAGTAACACAGCTTAACCTTAAATTTACAATAGTATGTTTTTATATTGTTCTGTGATATCCCTTTCTTACTGCAAATGTAAAAATATATTAACCACAGCACACGATGAGCTATCGACATAGCAGTTGCCATAAACAAAACTCTGCCGTGTCAAATGATAAATTAATTAAAAACTATACAAGATACATCACATGTCATGAAATAAAAAATACCACACAAAACACTATGCATGCTGTTCCAATTTTTTCTTTCAGTGTGCAATTGCTAAAAATAAATGAATCGTGATCTGACCCTAGACATGTTGCCTTCACAGTTAGAAAAGGTTGATTGGAATCACAGATTGCTTGGCCACTGAGCAAATGGAAATGTTTTCTGTTTCTAAGCAGTGTTGTCAATATAGATACGGTCCGTTGCATTCAAAACATTTGATAATGAACAAATTTGATGTAAACCTACAATGTATTTAACCCATTCGCTGAGCTTGTGAATACTTTATCCACATTCTAATGACATCATGTACACAAAAATAAATCATCTTAACTAATAGATGACTGACAGAATGTGTAACAAATGCAGAATTTTAAATTAGATGGAATGTGTAATATGAATAAATAAAATTCTGAAGGCATACAAAGATATTTACTAGACGATGCATTATACATTTAAAAGAGAAATATAGAATTTGAAGGCATATATGAACAACTTTTACAACCTAATATGCATGCTCATAATTTCTTTTATTTATTTAGTAATGTTTCCTTACCTTCTCTATAAACCTACAAACCTCCAGTTGGCATTCATTTGCCACATCGAAAATTACTAATTTGACATACATACAGCCAATAGCTAAATGTCAGCTGTATGTATTTTGAAATAGTGGTTATTTATAAAAAAAAAAAAAAATTATGAATTCAGAAGTTTACTTGTCCAAATATCCATAGTTCAGCATACTATTTTCAATATGCCGACTGTCCCCTGTAGTAGGAAATTGGATGATCTTAACTTTCCTTCTACTTATAACTCCTGTAGTAACCGATACCATGGAATTTAATCTCAATAATAATTGGGAAATAATACAATTTGCAACACATTGCGCTAGACCCCCTTTAATAACTGGGTTCTATACCTTTCAAAATCTATTGATATCCACAACCAAATAGACCATAATGATATGATAATCACTAAGGACTTGATTCAGCTTTTCACTCTCATGACTTACACTCATGACTTACACTCTCATGGGTAAAACCATGTTGAATTGCAGGGGGAGGTATAATGAATGTCAGTGTTTGCATGCAGGGAGAATACTTTATTGTTGCCTGTTGCACACAGATACTGACCAGCGTTACTGTTACACTGTTATTAGACTTGGGCTGGAAACATCAGCTGTCACCTGTAATACTGATTGCAACTAATTAAATTTACCTCCCCTGCAACATGGTTTTGCCCATGAGAGAAGTCATGAGAGTGAAAAGCTGAATCTGGCCCTAAATCCCCACAGATCAATCACAAACTCCATTATAATGTATTAATGTAGTAACCATTTACTCATTCACTCTCAGTGCAGACAATAACACATAAGCACATTTACATAAATAAATATTTACTACTTGAACGTCGGGCTTGCAGTCCACATAATACATTATAATTTGAGGCAAGATGTTATACATACAAATGACTAAGCTGCTAAGAAGTGAGATATTAACTTATTTACTAGTAATGTATTATCCTATCATAAACTTGATTACTGAATTGTATGTGTGTTTGTAGTTATGTGTGTGTGTAGAAAGCTAGAAACAAATGTGTGTGTATATATATTAGTTCTAATATTAACAATTTCAATAACTTAAAATAAGGTATTTTTCTCCTTTATTAGTAGAGATGGAAAGAGCAGTAGACCACAGTTAATGAAGATAAATTGTGGTATTTAAGGACAACACATATCTGTTTTGCTGTGAAGTATAAATATTATTAGTAAAAGTGGATTATTTTCTCACAATTCCAATTTCCGTGCATATGTATCCAATTTGCATGTATATTTGTTTAGCTAATTGGATTACTTAATTTTTTTTGTACAGTTTTGTCTTTTATGACTTTATTTTGATGACACAGGAACATGACATTTAGGGTCCTAACACAATTCACATGGTTACTTCAAAAGAATTAGATTAGATCATTTTTAATGTTCAACAGACTGGAACAAACCTGTAGAACCCGTACACTGTGTTCAAGGTTCTCTGTCATTGTAATATGTAATAATGTGACTCTCACCTCTACCATGCACTGAATGCATATGTCCATTTACAGCACACCGGCATAAAGTACAAAATGCACATATTTATAATGGTATACTATATTGGACATAATACAAGTGGTTTTGTGTGTGTGAGAGTTTTATTAAGTTTTAATATTCAAGAAAACACATAGAATAGGCACCATGACCTACAATGAAGATATTACTACAACTAGATGTTCATAAACCAAAGGACTTATGTCTGAAGGTAAGTATTAGTTTGTGTTTGTGACTTTAAAACACTTAAATGTTGTCTATCATTCTCAATTAAAATCATTCTGCAACAACAGTAAATAAATACCATGGAAGTTACAAGTGAAAGCATTGCAGATTTTGGTTGAAGTTACAGCATAAAATATTAAAGTTATTAGCAGCTCACGTCTTATATTATTTATCAACCCATGAACAGAGGGTTGAGTTTACCATTTTCATTAAATATTTACATCATCATTAACATGTGAACAGAGAAGCGATATTAGATTATTTCTTTAAATTGTTTAACTCATTGTAACGGCATCTACTACATTTTCTTTCACATAGCCGTCACAGCTTTACCCAGCAGAGTTACAGGATTCCACCAATCTGATATATCAGTGCTTCAGAATAAATATAGTTATTTGCAAACGCACTCAATACAGGGGTTACTTACCACAAAACAATACTCATATCTTAATTTATTAAGAATATTACCTTGAATTTGTGCTAGCTGTAAATGACAGGCTTTGCCTTAATATACCATCTAAACAAAGATAATGTCATTAAGCAATTTTGCTAGTTTGCAAAAAAAAAAAAAAAAGTATCTGCTCATTAGTTTTTAAGTGTTCCTTAATCACTGAAACAGGTGAGTTTGATGCATAGGTTTAGAAAATGCTTTTTAAGCAGTATTATCATATGATAGATTAAACTGCAGTACATAAATTATTTATACGTTGATTAAGTATTTACAAGTAAGGCATTACCTTTATTGAGGCATGTATCTGTCCATGCAACTTGAATCAGGGAAATCAGAGAGATTCGGGGCTATAGAACATCTTCAAGTAACATCTAAACAAGGCATTACTTTCATGAACTGCATTTGTTTCTATGAAAATCTTCTTAATTATTTTCATTTTATGGAAAACTCACCCACACCAGAGTACTAATAGTATTTAAAACATGTTTAAATGCTGTTACAAAAAAATACACAGCAGAGAAAAATATTGAAAGTTGGATAGCTACACTAGGTAACATCTCACAAAAGATCTTAAAATCATTAAATAGTTTTGCTATTGCTATTGCTGTACGGCAGCAGTTAGCATGGCACCAATGGGAAGTCAAGCTGCGAACTAATGAGTTGGAATTAAAGACCCTGATATTGTGCTTATAATGGGAATATCTTCTAAAACATAATCATGAAAACTTTTAATAAATACAAATGACTATTTTGTAAAATGCAAAGCGTCCTTGAAGAGAAAACACAGACTAGACCCAAAAAGGGGCAGGACATTGCTCATTCTGCTATTAACTGCTTCATATACCCAAATAGGAGTTTTTCAGCATTAATCTGATGGCATTTGCTAATGCTATGAACTTTTTAGGTGGAGGTGGTGAAAAATAGAAGTTTCATTCAAATATGAATAAACTCTTTATGAGGCAAATATGATGGAAGCATTTGGTGTACAGTCACACATTCTCTGCATGAAGAGCTGTGTAGGGTGATGGCGGCCTATTGTGTTTTAAATCACTTTTTAAAAAACAAATCCTCCCAATGAGCAAGCTCACATAATTCCCTGAGGAGACTGACGGACAACTTTTCAGCATGGCTGTTTCAGAGACACCAATGATGTAGCTGATTAAATTGTCTCTATTCTATGTATATGTGGAATTCCCCCAATCAATCTCCTTTAGAATGGAAGCTTGCGTCAGGTTTCCTCTTCCCCGCTCATTCTGCCTGTATCCCCCATTTTACAGCGTTGTGGAAACTGTGTGGAAATAATAATAACTAATAACTTCACATCACTTCCTCCACAATACACCAAGAATCTTTGCTATGCTAAGAAAAAACACTTGTTTTCTACTGGAAAAAACATTGAACAGAAAATGTTTATAACAAAGTATCAGGAAAAGAAAACATAAGAAGAGGGTGGGCAAAGTCCAAGTGAAGAAAGAGGTCCTTCAAGTTGTTCTCCTTAAGGGCCGGATCCAAACTCACACTAATTTCTGTGCGTAATACTGTACGCACAAGGCTTTTCAATTCATTTGCTGTCATGAATGATGGCTATCATGTGGATTGTTTTGAACCATAATCTTTCTTGCTTTTGGTTTTTCTTATTGCCTTAACCCTTATTCTTGCTCACATACAACATTAATCTAGACCAGTGGTTCCCAAACTTTATCACTTCGGGAATTCGAATAGTCGGGATTCCTGAAGTGTAAGTCACCCTACTGTAGGAAGTTATGTAAGGGCTGGCAATGCAGATAACATGGCCGGGGCACCCCAGGAAAAGCGTTGCGGAACACCTGGGAGCTTGATATTATACTATATATTATACTATCATACAAAAAAGGCCCCCACCCAAAAAAAATGTGCAAGGTGTCTTAGCAAAATTACTTTATCCAACTATCCTATGACTTTATCCAGTCTAGATCCAGGCCTTAAACAACACTGCTTGACCTCCAGGTCCCCATACAGAAAGTTAAGTTTCCTTCAGGTTTATCCAGCCCTCACTCCTTTAAACTGTAGAAATATGCAAGCATTTATAGTTTACTTTGCTGCATTTATAGTTTACTTTGCTGCTCTTTGCTACAATTTGATATTTCAAATTATTTAAAACAATAAATAATATTATTATGTTATGCAACATAAGGTCTATAGGTCTATAAGTAGGGTTATTATTTTATGTGTAACCACATCAAATACAAATAGAATAATAAGCATTAGTGTGAATGCATCAGCAACATTCTTCTTTTTGTCTTTCCAATGTCAATGGTACAGTTGAAGCATTTAATACAGTCCAATATTTTAAGATTTAATTAGGAAATTTTACTCTTGGTCTGGTTATATTGAGTCCTTGCTTTCTTTAAGCTGGAAAAAGTTAATATTCTTACTTTGTTGCATCATAAATATATATTTCTATATTGATCATTAAATATTGGTCAATTTAAATCCCTGCATACAGGTGTAGATTTTGCCTACTGCGTATTTACTGCAAACATTGCCGAATGCTTACCTCCTTTGTGATGATGACTGGCACCAATAAAACACTTTAACAGCATGCCAAATGCCACTCTGTGCATGCTTAAACAGGCTTGCCAGCTAACAAGGGCGCACTGGGAGCTTGAACATAGGGGTTCTGGCATCAGATTTAGAAGTAGAAAAGAACATTTAATACATTATAAAAATGTATCTACCGATTACCAATGAACATCATATAAAAAGAGTGTTCGCAGTTACAGTTCCATTTCTATGCAAAGCAACATGATAAAAAAAACACTTGAATGGGCAAGCAACACAGGTGGCTGCGGGATTCCACATGCAGTGGCAGTATAAAATTATACCGTATATATTATTTTTAGTTTTCACTATACTTTAAAACTGTCCTCATATTGCCAATGCTTTCAGACAAAAATGTGCGTTTATTAAGGAGCAATTATTGGTGTGTGTGTGTGTGTTTGTGTGTGTATATATATAGGGTTACCTGCTCCCTCCCCCTCTTACTCACTTCCCTCTCCACCCAGTGTGGTAGTGTGACGACTCGGAGTATTGAACTATCGTGGCCAGATGCGGGAGACGGTGCAGTACATGCAGCTTTCTTGATTTTATATATGATGATACCAAAGACGCTCTTCTGGTAATTACCCTAAGTAGAGTGTCCGTCTGTTTTTAACAATAAACGGTCTTACACTATGAAGCGCCCCCTTGTTTTCTATTTATATATATATATATAATCCTTTGTATAGATGCTTTTATGCATTATATATATTCAACGCTATACAGCCCATGTTAAAGCACAGCAAGCAAAAACCACACCATGAAATAAGTTTGGCTTCAACATTACTTTATCTGTTTGTAGCAGTTTTTATTTCTTGTCTTAGAAATGACGTGGAAAAAAAAAGATTGATTTTATGAGAAATTCTGCCATGGGCAATGCAATAACATGTTGTAGAAACTTGCAAAAATGTTTAAAAAAACCCAAACCCAAACTAAAATGAAACAAAACAGTAAATATTTACAATTTATATTATGTAAATACATTTAAAAGTGAAAATACATAAATATAAATGAATAGTTCAGGTAAACTGTGATAGTGTCCAATCCAGCAGGCTTCCCTTCATTAAGGTACAGCCATGAGTCAGGTCAAAGACTCTCTCTAGCCTGATTAATGATGGCAAAGTGATGTCAAATGGAGCCTGTGAAAGGAAGGAAATTATAGCTGTGAGAGATTCATTTTTCTTGTCATAGGAAAGCATCACATCCATTTTTGCACTTAAGAAGATTAATGTCATAAAGCAGAAATATGCTGCAATACCCACCAAATGGAGAGGATCAGACACAGACTATGTAAATTTAGTATAAACACTGTATAAATAGAGTAAATGATGGAAAATATATCATTTACAGTTATGCAAGATTTTTGTTTAAGAAATAATAGGCTGATTTTAAACATATAAACATGAAATTGAATGTGCACTAGAGCCTCACCTGAGTAATTGGTTGTAGGTCTGGATTGGAAGATAGTACAGTTTGAACTTCAGAACAGCACTGCAGGATCATTACCTGCAATACAACAAAAGACCATCCAAAAAACTTTGAAACTGGACATATGTTTCATCATTTGGGCAAGTATATGAAGGCCGCTCCATGGATCTTGCATATAAAATGGTATCCCCTTTATTATTTATCAAACAGCTTGCTTCAGTCCTGTCATTCTTATGCTCTATTTTCACTTGGTCCAACTGCTAACAATTTGTTAACACCTATTTACTGGAGTTGTCATACACCCATCAACCAATCATCAACCATCTATTGGCTGGACGAAAGTATGCTTGCAAAAGTGGGGGATAAATGCATTGCAAGCGCACACCAGGGGGGGAATTCACTAACTGACGAATTATGCAGAGATTTATTTTCGTCAGCGTTCGTCAGTGATATAAATTCGTCAATGACTGGTGATGTATAGTATTAAGTAAGTGACGAATTGTATTGACGATTTGTAATGGCTGACGAATGCTGACGATATCCCATTGACGATCTATAAACGTCAATGAAAATGACAAAAAAATACACATTCGTCACTTAGTGAATACACATTTGACGAATTCGTCAGCAATATCCTTCAGGGGCGAACACAGGATTTTGGAAGGGGGGTTTCTACAGCATGTATGGTGTTGTTGAGATACTGTTTTTTTTATAGTGTAATCTCCAAACAAATAATACATCCCACATATATTACAATATGTGATATACCCTTGCACCCTTTATACTTAAAATGTACTTTATATAGTGCACCATTCCCAGTCCCATGACATTGTGGTCTGGAGTAGACACATTATATATAAGTACATGTATTCGTATACTGCGAAGGAACATACAATACTTATATATATATTTATATTATAGGATAGATTAGGGACTATATAATGTATATTGAGTGTCACTCCTAAATCTTGATATGCCACACACATTGTGGAATGCTACCTCAGATCTCTGTGCCAGCTCCTAATACTTAATATAACCCGCATATAATACAGCTACAGTAAGGGGGGGGGGTTCTGGGCAACCAAAACCCTGCCCCCCTGCGTTTGCCTATGTCCTTCCTTCCCACCAAAATTACGCTAAGTGGGTGGGGGGGGGGGGATTTAAGTCTAGCATCAGAGATAGGTTAATAAGGATTTTTGCAGTCAGTGTTCACACGTGGTGCTGATCCGCATGAAGGACTTAAGGCAGGGACTCTATGATCACAAAAGAGAAGGTGTGACAGGAGTTCACTCCTGTACTGCATCTGGCTCTATATGTATTACCACATAATGACACAAGTTACTTTCATTCATATAGGATCAGAACCAGGCTGTCCCTGCATTCACAACTTCAGCCTTAGGTGTAAGTGCAGGGAAGGTCACTTCACTTGAGTCCTGAACACATGCTTTACAGACATTTCGAAAGCTACTGTAAAATTGACATACCCTTGCGTTTGTACTTCCCCTCATGCCAGAAACCATTTGTAAAACAAGAAAACATCTAGGGGTTTATTTACTAAGCGGTGAGACTGCAGTGAGATTGGAAAGTGGGGATGTTGCCCATAGCAACCGATCAGATTCAACCTCTCGGTTTAATTTTACACACTGGAGAATGTGAACTCAAATCTGATTGAAAAAGAAGGATGTTGCCCATCGCAACCAATTTCAGATTTAAGCCAGTATATAAAATGAAACTTAAAGCTTGAATTGATCAGTGATGATCATTTGTTTGTTAAAAAAAACCTATAAAAAGAAGAAAAAGAAATAAATAAAACATACTCACATTCCTGGCATCTTCGCTGGGCACCAGAGCTGTGCCCAACTCCTTCTTGTGATACGCAGCTGTTTCCATCTTGTACGGAGAGTCGCTGTATATGCATGGCGCCGTCGCGCATATACACCGTCTCTCCGTGCAAGACGGGGATCATCACAAGAAGGAGCAGGGCACAGCTCTGGTGCCCGGCGAAGACGCCAGGAATGTGATTATGTTTTATTTATTTCTTTTTCTTTTTTGTTTTTTACAGGTATTTTTTATTTTACTGGTTACCATGAGAACGATATCATTCTCGTGGATGGCCCGCAGACGGGGCAATTTTGCCTAGGGAAAAACACGACATCGGGCAGCTTTAGGTGTGTACTCACAAAACATGCATTTTGTGAGTACACATGTAACAGATTTCCTCTGCTGTGAGGGTCATTTATCTGTTGATTGGAAAGATTATCTTTCTGATGTGTACCCAGCTACAGTCTGACAGCCACACTAATAATGTCTATGGTTATCATGACTATCACAATGTTTACATCCAGTCACCACATAAATTGCCCCCTGGATGTAAGGTCTGTATTACCTGTAGTTCTGCAGTGATTTTGATGGGTTTGAGGTCAGATTTATTCCTAGAGCTCTGGGCTGGCCTCTTCTGCTTTTCCCCAATTGCCGGGACTGAAGCATCATTTGTAGACTGGAGAGAGAGTTCTCCCTTCTGCCTCAGAAGACAAAGCTTCTCATGTAATGACACAACACTGGAAAATACAGAAAGAATATAATATTAAACATTTGTGCCTTAAAGAAACCTCATACAACCTAGTATACAATAAGGATGGGAAACTGAGCAGTCATACTTATGTACTCCTGTACATATATAATATATTTAACAGGCAGTATATACAGTATTTACATTACAAGAAATGTGATTACAGCATTTCCACAGTTTTGTAACATGGATATTTAATTTTCTAAAATTTACCTACCGGTTATGTAATGTTATGGAATTTTACTGCACAGCAAGTGGTCACAAAAGAGTATGAGGTATATAAAAGCATTGCAGACACAGATCCAAACTTACATTCCCACCTATATATTTATCTGCTTCATATCAAATCAACACAATATAAAAAAAAATAATATTGTTTGCACTATCTTGCATATACAACTCTACTGCACTTTCTTCATTTCCGCGATACTATTTATAGATTTAATCTCGTTAATAGGTTTTGTAACAGACAGTCACCCAAGTATAATGTAACTTGATAAATGCTGAAATATATAGGAGATCATTTATATAGAAAGTACCATACATTGCACGGGCAGGCAACAAACCCTTACAAAGAAACACAATACCAGAACAGTATAAGATGAATGGTGGCAGTGTTTATGTATAAATAATACATCATTTACAGCTTCACAATTTACCTCTAAACTATATGACATAATTGTCATATAGTTACTGGAAACCAACTACTTGTGCTTATATATATAATATTTCTACAAACAGGAATACTTATAAATCATGTTCCCTACATTCAGCGACTAGAAAAGTGTGGTCAATAATTTGGGAGAACTTATCGCTTCCAATTTTAAGTATATTACATTGTGGAGAGTGGTACTTTTAACACCAAGGCCTATATTTACTAAGCAGGGAGATTGCAGGGAGATTGAAGAGTGGTAATGTTGCCCATAGCAACCAATCAGATTCAAGATCTCAGTTTCATTTTACATACTGGAGAATGTGAACTCGAATCTGATTAGATACCAAGGGCAACATCCCCAGTCTTCAATCTCCCTGCTTTGTAAATATAGGCCCACATGTTATCTTCACAATACTCATCTGATTACAAAAAAAGCAATATATCGGCTTACAATACCCATACCTTTTTTACGAAACTACTAAAGGATTTTCATGTAAATTTTTATTGATGAGAAACTATGGCTTTTAAAGTTCATGTGCTGTAACCAATAGCAAATAATCACACATTTCTTTTATCAGTTTATTTTTTTTAGCACAGTCATTGCTAAAATGAATTAGTAATATATGGCCATTACCAATATTGATAGTTTAGAAATGTACACATATTTACATGAATTAAACTGGCTATAAATATTATAATGTACTTACTGCGAATAAGAAATCCAATAATAACCACACAGGATACTACCAGGATCACATTTGCTAAGATCACTGATGATTAGATTCTGCTTGTTGTAGGCATATATAAGCAATACCTAGAATAACAAAAATAATTAATGTGTGTACAACTACATTAATCATCGTGCTAGCATTTTGGCTTTTCTAAAATGGTGTTAAAATATCATTGAAAGGTTTGGGTATGATTATTTTATTGTTTGGCTCTCAAAACAATTATTGAACCCAAACTAAAAATATTGACAGTAACTGAAGTTAAACAGCATAAAAACTTATAATGCATCAGCTTATCAAACAACCTGTTGGAGTCTAAGGTCTATCTGTCATAGTCTCCCTCTATTTTCACAGTACTCTACTGTACTATTTTTATTGTAGCGAATTGACAGGCCGTTAGGCTAGCTCAGTTCGGAGTTCCCTTAAGGTCTCCATATTTTTTAAAAGCACCCCTATGACAAAATAATTACCAAGCAGTCCCATTTTTGACGTTTTTGAGTCAGAATAGCGTAATAACTATTAACTAAAGAAATACTTCAGGTTGACATAAAAAAACTCTTGTGTAGCTCCTACACAAGAAGTATAACTGCAACTTCTAAGCAACACTATCAACCTGCCACCACGTCAGGAAAACATTCTGCAGCACCCCAATGAGAAGCCTAGGCACACAGTTTGGGAAGCACTGGGCTAGCTGCATGAGCAATAATCGTTGTAGTGCAGGGGTAAGCAAAGTGCGGCTCTCCAGGTGTTGCCATAGTATGAGTCCCACATGCTTTGTCAGGTATCAACTATGCAGTTGGGACATGTAGCTTGACCATACCTGGAGAGCCATACTTTACCTACCCCTGCTCTAGTGTATGCCTGCCCAGTGTTTAGTCTTTTCATTAAGTATGTATATCTTTCTATGTCAATATAACCATCCATGCTTAATTATCTATGGCTAATCTATGGCTATCTGGAAACATCCAGTAAGTCAAAATTACTAAATAAATATATGCCATTATAAATAGATTCAGTATTACCATGTTGTTCTTTCTTTCATACAGGGGGAAGTACCACTGTAGACAAAGTTCCTTGTCTGAAGCATTTGTTGCCATGTTTTCTAATCTGATCTCTGTTGACGCATTCACTGATTCCTTTATTGACAATGGTGTTTCCGGCCTAATTTCTTTTTTTTCAGAATTTGTCTGGAACAAAGGGAGTTATAAAAATTAAGGTATCCTGTAACAGTGCATTTACATAGGTATCCTTATTTACATAGTAAAGTGCCAAGTAAGGGCATTTGGAGGATAATGGTATATTCACTTCTCTATGGCATTATATCACACTGTGAAGGCATGGTTGTAAAACCCCAAACTGAAAAGTGTACTTCACACTGGTTCAACCCATTCTGTATTGGGAAAGGTTGAGGATATATGACATGGAGACACAAGTTCTTTACTGTATTTAAATCATAGAAGAATCATAGAAGACATTGGGAAATAATTGGTTCTTTAAACACGATTATAACACATACATTAAAACATACACCGTTTATACTTCATTGGATAGATTTATCTAGAAAGGCAGGAATATGAAAACATCACATTACTACATAAACATTATTTAATTGTTCATTCAGTCTCATTGGTCACTTAAGTCTTGGTCACTTATCTCCAACCAATGATATGCTTTATTTCCTTGAAAGCGAAGATTCCTTCTTCTGAGAGACAGTACAGAGTGTCCATGTTTTAAATCCAAAAGGAACAACAGTAGTGTTGTAAAATATAAGACACTATGGGGCCGATTCAATCCCGCGCGAAGACGGGAAAAAACGCGAACGAAAAAACGCGAGATTTCCTGCCTTACGCAAATAGCGTAAGGCAGAAAAACTAGTCGCGAAGGGGATTGAATCGGCCCCTTTATTTAATAAAAATAAAAATCTATGTCTTAATCTTAAATGTCATTAATCTTATAAAGCAATCATTATTATAGGAAAAGAGCACAAACCCTCTAGCAAATGCAAATTTTATAAGCTCTGTGTATGTAATCTGATATGTTTCTAAAAAATACATATTCTTATATTATTAAAATAATATATACTGCAAATCACTAAATTAAACATAAACTTTTAATTAGGATATGTCCACCTATCTCCCGCCAAGCTTACTGGTGATAAGAAATATTAGGAGTAGTAGGATCTCATGATTTTAATAAAGGAATGACTACTATAAGTGTTCACTTTTGGACTGAATCCATATAAACTTGCAAATAATTGGAATAATGTTCCAAGTTAAAATGACACCTGTGGATTTGGATTAAGCCGCAAACACCCCATTGTAACAGATCAGGCCTTTAATTATAAAACTAATATAAATTAAGTATGACTTATACAAATGCCATTATATCAATATTTCAGTTTTAACAAAGAGAACAGTTGTAGCTTTATTATTCTATTTGTTTGAAACATAGGACCAGGGCCTAAATTCACTAAGCGGAGAGTTTGCTGGTGAATTTGAAAGGTGGTGAAGTTGCCCATAGCAACCAATCAAGCTTCGATTCGAGCTCACATTCTCCAGTATGCAAAATGAAACTGAGAGCTTGAATCTGATTGGTTGCTATGGGCAACTTCACCACCTTTCAAATTCACCAGCAAACTCTCCGCTTAGTGAATTTAGGCCCAGATCCAGAGTTTTAGTTGCATGCTTTGTCCGGCTGCACGGTCTGGATAGGACCCGTATGCGCAGAGGCTGCATATTGGATATTCCAAGATATTGGAATAGTTGAACTGTTGGTATTTGTTTATACAAATGTATATGTTTATTTCAGCATTTCTAGTTCTACAAAAATTTTCTACAAAAGTCTGCTTGAGCTGAACCGGACGCCATCAAACTCATCGGGTGGTATTAGTGGCTGCTTGGAAGAATAACTTTTATATGTCTGTTTAATCTATTTGACAGTACTTTGGATTCTTAATAAATTATTAGGCACTCCCTTTGTTTTTTTATATTATTTTAATATATATTTGCATTATTTTTCCATTTAGAGATGTTTTGTAATAAATGTGTCTATGTAACACAACAAGGAGAATACTGCAAGACATGCAATAAACTAAGGAAGTGAGACAAGGATATTCTGAAGCAAGCTAAGCAGCAGTGATAAATTTAGGATACAGTCAGAGCTGCAGTGATATAATGTTGAAGCAGACAGAGCAGCGGTGATGGGCAGCAGTCGGGGCTTCAGCTTCTGTGAGGCAATGCAGAAACACTGTACACAGCAGTGATAACCGTTGTTATGAGCTGCAAATAGTATAATGCTGGAATACACGAAGAAGCAATGTTAATTGCTGTAAGTAAGTTGAGTTGCATTAGGTATACTGCGGTTTAAACTAATCTGCATGGGGTTGGTTGTACTGCAAATGTCAAAGCAATGAGGCAAGACATGCAGTGTCTCCACAAGGAGAACACAGGAACCACAGAAGTGACTGTGCTAGGGATTTAAATGTGGCATGTTTGTTTTGTCTGGAGTATTTGACCAGCTAGGACTGAATGTGACTGTCTGCCGGGATCAGGTGATCAAAACTATGGGATCCATGGAAAGCTCTGGCACTTGGGGTAAGATGAGGAATCACTTAGAAGAGACCCAGGGAAAGTGGAGGTTGACAGAGACTATGTTGGGGGACAAGGACCAGAAACCTGGTTAAGAAGCAGTATCAGGAGGTGTAAATTAAATGGACCAGATCAAGAATTTACGTACTATTGACTTACTCATATGTGGGTAAAACCATGTTGAATTTTACTTTTGCAGATGCAGAGAGAATATTTTTGCATTTTGCACACAGATAGTGACCAGTGTTACTGTTACACTGTTATTACACTTGTGTAACAGTAACGCTGGAAACATCATCTCTCAACTCTAATATTTTTAAGTGGTAAGTAAATAGTGCCTATAGCCTGAATCTAGTTTCTGAATCACTATACTATGGACCAATCTGTTCTTTTTGTTACTATAACTTTGAGCTCTCGAGAAGAAGGAAAACAAAATCAAGAAACACAAAGACTTTAATTGTCTCTTACGTCTTGACTATAGCTCCTCTATAAGCTGTTTATACTATGTAAAAAAATAGAAACATTGCCAAAATTGAGATGGTAGACAAACATGACTAAATGGGCATTGAGCACTGATATATGTACAGTATGTATGTATGTGTGGAATCACAAGAGTTATATGTTATCGAAGAGCTAGAGAACATCGTTTCCTACCATTTTGCCCATCTGGGCTGCTGGAACGTAGAATTTAATTGCAGACATATTGCTCTTGTCATTAAAAAATGCACAAATCACAATGGTTTGTTGGATTAACAGGACTAGGTTTGCGACTGCCTTATACCAACACTGCATTCCCACTGACAACAAAGATAGCTTAGCATCTGTCGCTGTGGAATTCTATTCAGGAACATGACCAATTGAGATGTCATCAATTTTGTCAGTATTTTTTTTTTCAAAATGTAATCCTATAATCATATTTCTATTTACAAACAAAGGAAAATTAAATGAATAACTAAGGGGGAACACAGCCCAGAATGCCGTTTATATTTACAAAAGCCCTGGCATTTCATAAAATCACCATATTTGTTTTCTAGATTTTCAATAAAGGCTCTTATGAATTTAGAATGGGAATCTGCCCTATCAACTCATAATAAAGTGCATTTGAATAATGACACTTTCATCTCTCCATAAAACATGCTTAGACATTACATTACAGTGGAAGTACGACAGAATTTATTGTGACACGTTCAAAAAGCAACAAAGCTTGTTTGTGTAATGAAACCAAATAATCAAAAGGCTGTATGCTTGTTAGCTATCTGCAACAATCAGGGTAATACATGATTATGCCTACACCTGTCAACAAACTGCAGTTGATAAACTGAGGGAATGAGAACGATAATACATAAAAAAAAAAAAAACCTAACAAATAGTTCTACACAATGTTTTATCAAAACCTTACTGGGAGATGTCAGCTATACTTAATGCTTATTACCATGAAATCTGATATTATATTAAGCAATTTACATAGTAAAACTATGATATCTGCTGAGTTCAGAGGAACGTGTTCTATATTTTGTTAATTTACAGCAGAAGATATAAGACGCATCTAAAATGAAAGTCGCTAACTGCAATGATCTTTGACTTGTATTTCTGCATATGCTATATTTGCCATCCAAAGCAACCTTTCAATACTGGGGAATAGGGATTTGCAACTGTGGCCTATACAGAACATTTTTGGCTGGAAGATTCAAAGACTACAGATGGCTATCAGCCAAAGCAGTGAAGCCAAAGGCTGTGATTGACAGAACAGTTCTATTGCCAAGTCATGTTTGGATAGAGGTATGTATGTGTATATATATTTACACATACACACACATATACAATGAAAGACGAAACAACATAGAGAACAAAACAGAGAGAAAGGACATATATAATGTATAACAATTTCAGTAACAATATATAGCAAAATGTACTACACATTAAATGTTACAGTGGTTAGCAGTGCAATTGCTAAATCTTTAGGTTGTGCAAAATTCATCATTAATTAAGACATTTGAGAGGATATTCAACACAAAAAAATTCCTGAGCCATGAGAGAAGAAGTCTGGATATGGAGAAGATGGAAGGGATTAATCAAAATGAAATTGTGTCTGAACTTAATCCTTGCAAAACAAAAGCATTTTCTGCTACTTCTTCTACCTGCAAAGTGTATTATAAGTAGTTGTGCTATTAGTATATTCTGAATCTCTACCAACAGCAACAAAAATCATTCTCACTCTTTGAAAACGTATTAATAAATTAATTAAAGTAAAAAAAAATATTTTATTGGTAAAAGTAGAATCCACTACCTTTTTGGTTTTTGGTGACATTGCTTTTGAAACCAGGTGAAACAAACTAGTGATGTGCGCCAGGCATTTTTTTGGGTTTGGGTTTTGGTTTTGGATCTGGATCTCCCTTCGTGTTTTGGATCTGGGTGTGTTTTGCCAAAACCGCCCTTGTGGGTTTTGGTTTTGGATTTTTTTGCAAAAAATGCTAAAAATGGCTAAAACCGCAGAATTTGTGCCTTTTTTGTCCCTAAAGTATTAAAGACCTCAATAATATTAGTTTCCACTCATTTCTATTCAATTGTGACCCCTTCCCAGCTCACAAAATAGTTTTCACAGAGGTTCCACTTCCATCATAGCACGTCTACTGCCACTACCTATCATGCAACCACCCCAGGGCATACTGTGTGATAAGTGCAGGGCATACAATGTAGTACTTACTGGGTTACTGGCAGGCTGGGTTGCTGGCAGGCAGGTTTGGGGTGTCAAATCCTTCACTTCTTCCATGTACCAGCAGCAGAGTGCAGGGGCAGAGAGAAGGGGAGGGGGGGGGGCCAACAAGTGTAGGGACAGAGAGAAGGGGAGGGGGGGCAGCAGATTGTAGGGGCAAAGAGAACGGGAGGGACGGCAGCAGAGTAGAGATGGGAGCCACTAGCAGCCCTGTGTAATGAGTGGAGGGGGCGGGGCACTCACAGCCCTGTGTTAGTCAATGGAGAGGGGAGGGGGAGCAGAGCTGCAGATATCCCTGTGCTGTCTCCCTCTGAGATCGGACGTCACATCGACGGGGTTTTGCCTCGATTCCTGCTCGGAACCGAGGAGGCACCCCCCGAGCCTGCCCGGATTCGCCCCGGATCCCAGAGATTCAGATCTGTCGGATCTCTGGGATCCGAACCCGCTCACCCCTTAAACAAACACAATTGTGACCTTATTCACAAGGGTATAAATCATTCTAGAAATACCTTTCCAACTCCTTATGCATCAGTAAACATTGGGAATAGTATTTTCATAATTACCAGTTAAACACGTCAGAAAGTGACACTTATTATATGATAAGATGCTAATTTTATTCTTAAAGCAGTTTTTAATTGAGTGTTATGTTATTATATATAAATTTGATGTAGGTTGCATAGACACGTATAATTGGCCTATCACTGAAACGCAAGCAGCATGATGTGCTGTTTACTGTGTTTTATACTGTGTTTGTGTGTTTACTGTGTTTGATATACTGTTATAAATGACACACATCTACAAGACACACTGTAATGTGTCTTGTAGATGTAAATATTTTAATGTATTGTAAACTATGCTAATTTATGTCTGTATTTTTCTTTAAACTGGGTGCATTTGTTTGGACGTACTGTATAGTGACCAACTTCCCTCCTATCATACATCTTTCAGAGGTCATCGTTCCCAAGAAGGTGCAGTGCAAATTCAAGGCCAGATACACTATGCCAGCTGACATAAGTTCATGTCTGTATCAGCCTCAGTATCTGTGAACCATATAGGTATGCAAGCTGTACGCTACAATACAAAACCCCAGTTTGTGCATTCAGATCACGTCCATTCTTCGATTTAAGCCAACTATTTAAGGAGGTCAAGGCAGAAGCAGTTTTCCTGCCAAGGTGGAAAACTTGCATTAAAACAAAGCCAAGATTCAGGTCGTTTTAGATGACCCTATGTGTAAATTGCACAGTAACAACAGATATTAATTGAGAATATGAAACAGTAGAACAGAAGAGGGTTGCTTTGTCTTTTAACAGATTAGCTTTATGCACTGCATAAAGTCAGATTTGTAAGCCTATAAATGTAGAGGCTTCCCACTGATTCAGCTGGCACCCCCATTTATGGAAACAGATGGTAAGGTCATTGCTGGCATTTAGGAAATTGTATCTCTCAGAACAGAAGACAGTGTGTATATTTTAGTTAGCATTCACATGTCACTTAATTGCTTTAAACACAAAATGATGCTTCCAGAGCACACAGTAAGTGGAAAAAAAGCTTAATTACTTGCTAGTTGCTAAGGTAACAACATTTTCTCCAGGAAAATAAATTCCCAGATTTATGTAAACATGGTAATAATTAAAAAAAAACTGATTTATTAAGAGATAGATGGAATTTTGTTAAACCACCAGTAAGGTATAGTTGCAAATGGTTATTTTTAAATAAATTGTAAATTAACATATCACAATTATATTTTCAATAGAGTAAAGGAAAGTGTGAACCTTGAAAAGGCACATTAAGCAAAGGAAAGCTGCTACTTCCATTGCATTTTATAAAGCTGAGAGCCTTTTGTAATTATTTCCTAATACATTAATGTATCAAAGTCTGTGTTACCCATTAGAAATAAAACTTTGAATGATTTGTGGTGTTTTACCAATCTACATATAATATGCATCATTTACCTAGACAAAATACATAGAGAACTAGACAACATGTATTGATGTGTGAGAGCCTTATGATAAAATAAACATTTATAATACTATGTATCTTATCCACTGTAAATTACCATATAATTTGCATTCTATTATATTTAGTATATTGTACATACTATATAAGGGTGTTATTACTTATATAAGTGTGTTTTTATGTAGTAAAAAGGGTGTATAGAGAAACCAGTCACCATCTTTTCAGCTGTTTCTAAATATCTGAGCCTTCATTTTCATTTCATTTAATGTACCTTAGGAATGTTAAAGCCTTTTGATTCCTGTAGTGGTCCCAGGAGTAGTTCTGGAGGAAAGTCATTCACGCAGCATACGGAATAGGAGTGAAGATACTGCTTTAGGAACAGGTGCATCGCTGCATAGCATACTGTAATCCCATTATCAAAAACAGATGTGTACAGTGTGTCTTTGGCAGTTGTTTTGCCATCATTTCCTTCAGAAAAATCTGTAATGACACACATATATTCATTTTAGACATTCTTACAAGGAACTAATAACTTTAAACTATACTAACTGGAACTACACAAGTGGAGCATCAGGTGCTGAAAATCTAGGTAGCGCTATTGAAGACTTAAGATTGAATGGTGATTTGGATTGTATTTATTCTTTAATGCAGATGTTATTGTTCAAATAGTTTTCACCTTGAACATGTGATGTGTTTTAAGTATATGCTAATGATTTTAGTTATAATCAACTGGACACTTTAGTGGAATTTAGTGTAAAAAAAAAAGTGATTAATTGTAAAATGAAAAAAAAAACAAATAATAATAAAAAGCACAGAGAAAGTTGAATAGCATGGGTTACAGCAAAAGCCACAGGAATCATTAGGATGGTTTGGGCTGTAATGTTTTATTATGGAAACCTAAATATATATCTAACAGACTTTGGTATGGTGTCTGCTTCACAGTTACATTGCCAAACAATAATAATACAAATAATAATAATAATGGTATAATGAAATTATAAATA
>JABWIB010001501.1:26431-40495 GCA_016617825.1 Platyplectrum ornatum | reverse complement strand
TATATATATATATATATATATATATATATACCAACATCTCTTTCTTCATAAACAAAAAACAGACATATATGTCTATATGACATGTAACATATTGTTCCCATTGTGAGGAGTGAGGAGGTTATTACAATACAACTATCAAATAAGCAAGAAGCTGTAACAGGTAAGATGTAAATATACTTTATTGGAAAAAGGAGACTATCCTGCACACCTGTATAGTTAAGTGAACTGTACAGTGTAAAAATTATTATGAGGTATGATAACCATAGTATTCACTGGGGTGGTGCTATCACCAGGGCCCTAAATCCACAATTACAAAGAAAAAGAGAAAGAGTGGGCTCCTGTTTAGATTGGCTGCACTTTTACGTAAATATAACCAATACAGTAACACATGAAATTAATTAAAACATAACTTTTAATAAATAAAATAAATGGAGATTTAAGTATGAGTGAAATATATTAAAATCTAGGTAAGGTGGATGAAAGAATAGAATAAAGTGAATTAATAAGGAGGAAGGGCACAATGTTGGGCTGACTATCGCTCCTAAGTATTCAAAAAATGCTTTATAACCTGTGCACTCTAAGTCAGAAAAAGTTGGGGCCCTATAAATTATCCAGTGGTAATTGCATGTCATGTAGTGCAAACAATACAAAAAGTGCAAATGCAATCTATCAATAATGTGCTAATACGGGAATCACCCCATAAAGTGCTAGTGCAGTTATTATAGACATAATAGTGTCCCACTGTCTGGCGAAACCTAAGGAAGTGACTGTATAGTCCTCCTATTAAATATAATTGCACCACTGAGATGACCACTGTAAGTACATAATAAGACACCTGCTTTTAATATTAAGAGATAAAGTGCTAGTGCATATAGCAGCTGGTATTAAGGTGCTTAGAATAAATCATCTGCAGATGAGGGTAATAGATTTAGTGCATAGGTTTATAAGAATATTAATTATAAAGGGTGTAATGGAGTAGCGCCAACATCGGCCTAACACCTATGTATTACAATACAATATAACTATCAAATAAGCAAGAAGCTGAATTAACATGGGTTGGGACCACACAGATTTAGATTTAATTGGATCTCTGATAGATTAAAACAGAAACAGATCTGCAAGTGGTGGCCATCATTATTCAGAAATACACACATATATGTTGCAAGGGCTGACTTCTGCACGCTTTCACAATTAGGCATACTAAAATACCTGGATGCAGAGAAGTCTAAGATTGGTGATACCCGAATGTGAGTCCAAACACAAGTATGACACGTAGTATATAGTCAAGCATACCGCAGCTAAATTATTACACTGTTATGTATTATATAGGTAAATGGTGGTTATACTTCATTTAAAAAAAGATCAATAGAAAAATTATTTATTTGTTAATCACCAAGCTGCAATGCAAAAGCAACATACACATTATTTAGTGTTGTGTTCAAATAAGTAAATTCTAATGGCCCAAAGGTTAGGTTGTATGGTGGTTTACATTTTTTAAGGTAGGTTGTTGTCAGCAGGAAACTTGATCAAATATTTGCACCAACCACAGGTCATGTCTATCTGTAAACTGTGCATACTTCTCTGCATTCAAGTCTGAATTGGGCTCACTTGTGTTAGCTCACCTACATTAATTACACCCCATCAACTTTGCCTTTTCATGAAACACTGTTCTGAATGCAACTAATCACTGGAATAAGATACCATTGGGTCTGGATTGCCTTAATTGCATGTTTACATTAGTACAAAAAAGTTCCTTAAGTGTTTTATGTATATCATTATTTGGGATTGTCAAACAAAGAATTAATATATAATTTACCTGTAAGTGTGACCATATTCTTCAGTCTCAATAGGTGATTATGGTAGCGAATGATGTGAACCCAAGACAACATCCCTATGGGGAGACTGACACTCTTGTTCTCCTTTTCATCTACAGAACTTTTAACAGTTGCTTCCTGTTTGTCAACATATTTGTCATTATCCCCTTTAAAAGAAAAAAACCCCAAAACATTAATTATTACACACATACGGTAATAATTAATAAAAAATAGTGATAATCACTAAATATATAATCAAAATACAAATTAATAAGCAATGCTAAGTAATCTTTCTATTTAGCTGCTGTTAAAATAGACAAGCCCAACATAGTATAATGAACAAAAAGAAAAACAAAAATAAACAGACATACTTAATATGTCAATATATTCAAACAAAATGATAACTTAATTACCTATTAATATATAGCTGAAGCCTTAAGCTATTTTATATATTCCATTTATAAATACAAAACAGTAAAAAAAAACTACAAATGCAATAAATTCCTTATATATAATAAATTAAAATAAGAAAATTATTCACACATAAATTCAGTATTCAGTACATAAATTATTAGATTTTTTTATATATTGATTTATGCTTAACTTAACAGAAAAATATAGTTTGGAATTTTTGAATGTGGTCTATACCGTACTACAAATGTAGCCATGGTAATGGTACTATGGCGGCATATCTGAAGTACCAGACTTTAGTCAAGTCCTTTTCCCTAACAGGATGTACAAGTAATAAACCGATTCAGACTTTAGGCACTAACTTACTTACAACTTAAGAGTGGGTAAAACTCTGTTTAATTGGAGGGGAGGTAAAATAAATGTTATTGTTTTCATGCAGGGAGAATACTTTATTTTTGTATTCTGCACATAGATACTGTTGCACTGTTATTAGACTTGGGCTAGGAAACATCATCTCTCAATTCTAATACTGCATGCAATTAATGAAATTTACCTCCACTGCAATGCAACATGGTTTTGCCCATTCTTGAGTAAAGCTGGCCATACACTATAAGATATATTGTTCCAATCTAAGCATTTTTCAAGAGTGGGTAAAACCATGTTGAATTGCAGGGGAGGTAAAATGATCGTCAGTGTTTGCATGCAGGGAGAATACTTTATTTTTGCATGTTGCACACAGATACTGACCAGTGTTACTGTTACACTGTTATTAGACTTGTGCTAGGAAACATCATCTCTCACCTGTAATACTGATTGCAATTAATTCAATTTTCCTCCCCTGCAATTCAGCATGGTTTTACCCACTCTTGAAAAATGCTTAGATTGGAACAATTTATCTTATAGTGTATGGCCAGCTTTAGTCGTAAGTCAATAATAGTGCCTAAAGTCTGAATCTGGTCCAATGTGCCCAGATCCATTACCAATTTTGTGCTCTGAATATGACATATCTGCCAATGTCTGATCACCGGGAAAAGCGGTTTATGATAAAATCTTTTATAATCCTGATACTTTATAACATGTTTTGCTCATACTCAAATATTATAAGTAAATATTATAAGTATTATAAGGTATATAAGTATAATGATTCCCAAGGCATCTGGCTGTCCTGTTATCACATAGAATGCTTCAATCATTTGAATACACTAGAACTACACTTTTTACACTAGAACTATATAAGATTGGTAAAATGTCACTTCTGAGAAACAAATTTAATGACAGTCCTGTTATTTCCATAGAAAAGTGTTAAAGTGTGAACATTATGGCAATAATTGAGCTTACCTGTGAAATACATCTGGTAAGATGCTAAAAGGTCCATAGAAGCAAATGTTGGAATATGCTCATGCAGTGCGGGATTCATCATCTGCATAGTAACACTGCTTTCTCCTATTAATTTCTTATATGCCAACATGGCTTCACCCACCTGCATAAATACACAAAAAAGAGAGGAGACATAACTCCACCATTAACACATTACACTTAGTAAAACAAAATGTAAACTTACTTTACCAACATAAACTTAAAGAAGTAATGAAATTACAAAGGAGGTTCACGGCAAGACATCTCGATAGACAGGTAATTTTCTGTTTGTTAATGTTCTTTCTGGAGAGGCTGAGAATTTAGAATGCTTCTGAACTTTCCTGCCCGGAGCAATTTGCTGGCAGTGTACAGGAAAGGTAATATCTTTCTCCTGACAGGGACTGTAACTCCTGTCTCTCGTTAGCAATCGTTTTTTTTAATTCAACATTACTTCTCATCAATGCTGTATTTTAACAGTATACATGGTGTGCACAACATCATCATATTTCTGTATCTTAATCATTAAGATCAGTGAACCTTATAATTAACAGCCACTCACAATGTAGACATTGCTCTGAAAAACTAAATATATTTCTTTCTTTAATCAAAATTTAATATGTATATTATATAATGACCGAGAAAGGACAAAAGACAATAAAAAGAAAAAAGTATATACAGAACAAATTTATGAAAGTGGAAGGTGAACACGCAGAATATATAATTAACATAATCATAGTCTATTACATAGATAAAGCCCTTTTTATTACCAAATGAATACACTATCTACATACCTGATTGTCTGAAGAAATACAATATATAGTACAATATATAATAGATCAAAGCTTTGATGCATATTCTGTGATATTGTGACATAGGGCACAGTCAAGGGTTTTACACAATATATTACGTATATTACGTTAGTGTCGTGACCTCAGAGCTGAGTTTTGTTTACTATAATAAGACACTTTAATTATCAACACACATAAATAATAACATGTTAAGCTGTACTATTTAACCGGGCCTGGGCTACAAGGGGGCCTAGGCTTGAGACCAATATTGCTCTTTATTTATTTATTTTTTAAACTCTACACCGCAGAGGACACTCCCACTCCGCAGTGCCGACCAGCCAGAGCTTTACACAACCTAACACAGGAGCTGACAGAGTCTGTCACTATGCCTGTGTCTCAATGTGACAAGCTGAAGATCACAACAATTTCCCCCCTGCCTCTACGTTCTCCCATTCCCTCCTCTTCATTCTCCTCCACTTTCCAGAAGAAAAAGTGCAAAAAGTGCAAGTAATGACAGGAAGAAAGGTCAGGTGAGACACAATTAGTCACAACTTTGTATCCTCTGCAAGGGGTAAAGAAAAAAATTAGGAAGGAACAGGGCAGGACTAGGCCATGAGTCAGGAGGGCATGTGACTCCTGGGCCTCACCACCATGAATGGATTTATATCCAGGGCTGTGTTGCAGAGGGATTTATTATGTTCACTGTCTACCTCTCCACAGCACTCCTGCACACTGTATCCTGCAGGTTGACTTATGCTTTCAGCTCTCCTCCCTCCCACGGCATAGTGTTCAGTCTATGTATATGTTTCCCTTTACTCTTTTTAACCCATGCTATATATACATACACACACACAATTTTGTTTATGTAGGTCTAGTACTTTAAACCTGCTACGTATGCATTGAAGGGAGCATAGCCAAACACATACGGCAATGGCGTGCCACCGTGTATCGGCGGATTCATAGTTGTCAACCCTCCTTGAATATCATGGGGGTCCCTAAAAGTGTGAAATCTCCCGGACTTCCTGAAGTGTTGGGCAATCTCCCTGATGCTGATTCAGTTCAAGAAAGCATTCAAGGCAGTGCTAACACAAACATCAGTTAAGTTATTCACAAAAACAAAGCAAAACTCTTATTGGTGTGCCTGAAGGTCAGCAAGAGAAAAGCAACTGGCCATTTTTACTAGCTACTGTATGTTCGAAATAAATCGAATACAAACCAGAAGGAATGGTTTCTGGTGACAAACACTCCAATTACCAGCAAGACAGAGCATTACTTTCTTGTAGATATAGTGAAAATCAAAACAAGTCTCTTCCTATAATGTTTACGAATCTTATTTTGGAATATTATGCCAACCAATAAACTCAGTGTGCTCATAAAAATACCAGGAGACAATGTACAGGAACAGATGCTGACTTATTCCTATGAAAAAAGCCAACATATTTTACAAGCTGTACAGCAATACTTAAATGACTTTCAAGAAGTGAGGGATTTAAAAATAGATCATACAGAATCTGTGCATAAAAAGAGAAGTTATATTAGCTCACATAAGTACTTCTCATAACATGTAGATATATAAAATAGCATTGTACCATGACTGCAAACTGAGCAGATGTCTTCACAAGAGACAATCTTTCTCGCCGACTCCCAAGGGGAAGTCTTGTCTGGCTTAGCCCTGCGTGTTTTCTGAAGCAAACCTAACTGTCTCCTTACATGCATTTATCTGACTGTCACTACCCCAATGATAATATAATGAAATCTATTCTACCTGGATACAATAAGCTTATGTAGCCTTAATATAATGTCTTAAATGTATTTATTTTACTACTCAATATATTATCAGTTGCTGCTGCTTTTTTTGCTGGTTGCTAATAAATAAACCAGCAAATTCAGGCATATCACAAAAAGATTTAGAATCTCACAAATATAACAAAGCTGATCATTTTTTCCATAAAAATAATATTTTGCCTATATCCTGATTTGTATATAGACTGGAAATATGTAATATGCTTAGGTCATTGTAAATAATTATGACTGATACCTTTTTATGTAAAAAAAAAAGGCCCATTATGTGATTGTGATATTAAAATCAGATGGCTAACATTTACATGTATCTATTATTGATCATTCAAATTGATCATTCATATATATTTATCACCATCAAAGAGTGAGTGTGTTCTACAGTGGAAGCATTACAGGGAATGGGAGCAAGCGTTGGGGGAAATGGCTCACCGCATCTTATGTAGCAGAGAGAAACCCTATAGGTTTATGCCATTAAGGGGTGGAGATGATAGGAGAAGTGGCAAATATTTTATTTTGCAGGGGAACTAGAAATGACAGGAGCAATGAGAAGCATGATACAGAAAAAGAATGAAGGATGGAGACTGTGTCTATAAATTAATTAAGTGGGTTAATAAGGTAATAATAGATATCAGAAGGTACAGTAATGAGGGCAATGGAGCAATGGTTCTGCTGCGAGAGTGGTCTCTTCTTGCACATGCAGGAGTTAGAATCGCAAGCCATTCTGACACAGAGCTCCAAACACAAACGCTCTTAAACGTGGATCTGGTCCATTAAGTGTGTCATATGTTGCTTTTGAGGTTAGCATATAAAATATTATGACCCTCTCTATAAATCCTGTATTTTGACTCCTAATCCTCCAAACATGAAACTTCAATAAACTTATTGATCAACTGCAAAGAAAAGGCACACATAGTGGAATTCAATTAAGTGTGAGCTACATGACACAACGTTTCTTCATGTCTACAGCTAGCTGAGCTGCTCAATCACCAGACCCATATTCTTCATCACAGCTAAAAGGACTAGCTTTCACTCATTTTTTCTCCATCTCCTAGGGATCGGGGATGAAAAATGAGTGAAATAAAGTCCTATTTCCAGTCACAATAAGGATTGCAACACTAGTAATTGAATAGCTTTAGACGAAAATGACGTGTCAATATGACTGTCAATTAATTGAATGCCCCTTAGGCTGTTGATATAAGACGTGACCGAAAGAACACCCACAACAACTTTGTTCTTCTTATATTACTGGAACTTTCCTTCATATATCATGCATACAGCTCTAGTAGTTGAGAACCACAGTATTATTCTTCAAGAAGGCAGCAAAATATGAAATAAAAATCTATCATACAACCTGTGTGGCGGCTCTAATGGCAATCCAGGCCAGCAGTCTGTAGTAATCCGATGGGGTCATTGTTTTTACTTCACTGTCCTTTTGCATCCCTTTTTCCATCTAAAAGAAATAAATTAAGTTTAATGTATTCTAAGTCAAACCCAGCTTACTGTTTCATTCAACTCATCATATACTTTTAATAGCAGGACAGACAAAGTCCTATTTAAAATCATGAATTAGACTTATGTAAATGTTATCAGAATTACATTTAATATGTGTAGATAAATATATTTTTAAGTGAAAAAATATGGGATGTTTTGAGGTCTATCTCCATCCTAGGTTCTAGAATGAGTAAAATTTGTAATTAACAGAATGACAATGAACTGCATTTAGACTTAAGCACTGACATTACACATAGGCCAATGACGTCAAAATAAATATCTGCACATGCACGTGGCAGATGCATATAGTACCTAACTAACGTGTATAAAACTTCAGTTTTGTATACGTTAGCTGTGTGCGAGAGGCCGGGTTTAGTCACCGGCATGCTAATGACCCTAAACTAAGCAGATTAGCGTGTAAAGACAAGGTATCCTTCAGGATCCTGCTTACCCCATACAGTTCTAAAAGAGGGATATATAATGTGCATCTGTCTAATACAATTAATGGTATGTGCGTGGTTTGTAGCTTGATAAATATATCCACAATGTTGCAGCCGTTATGTTAATCTGGAAAAATATTGTAATCAAGCAATCTATTGAAGACACAACTAATACATCCCTTAAGAGTTAGATTGCAATTGACTGTAAGCAGTTCTGTTACACTAGACTGCTACTGTGTTATTTTGCCCATATGATAGCGGAGTTGTAGGAACCCATGTGGAAGATAGTTCATTTACAGGCACTGGTGTAAAAAGAAACCATGCTGCCAGCATCAACACTGTAGAGCACAAATCTCACATGACTCACATTACTATTGATAGGAGGGGAGCTCGTGCACAGCTCTCCTCTACCACTGACCAATCTATTCTATCTTCCTTCCTTCTTCACTATGATACTACTATTAGCACATTAACCCTTGTTTCCTCTGCCATCTAATATTTTTCATGTTTAATATATAAATATATCTGGATGCTGTAACTCTATATAGCCCAGTCCAGTTCTCTCACGTATGACCAAAGAGTAGTTTACATACCACTGGTTGAGAACCTCTGATTTAAATCAACCAAGCAAATTGGTAAAATCCAAAACACGCAACAGATTGGGAAATCTGTTGAGGACAAATGTTTCACTCACACTCAAACAAGTGATTGAGTGAAAGTCAGAGCCTAATTGTACTTCTTGATGCCAATAAAATAAATGTGTATTTATTCTATTCCTGTGTTGATTTTGTTACTGTCCTAAATTCACAAATTGTTCATGTATTAACTTCATGTATTTAAATAAGTGAAATATGGGCTGCTATCTCAGACTGAATTCAGAACCTTCAAACCGCATTTACACTCTATAAGAGAACTACAAGGGCACGAGAATGGGGGGTGTACACATACTATGCACAGTAATGGGCGGGTGGTTGTAGATAGTATGCAGTAAGGGCTATTTAAGCAAGCACAATGTGTAAAAGTAAATGTAGGGTTGTGGCTGCAGATGGCCATATGAAGTTTTCCGCAATTTTACAGCTTTCCATTATCCAGATGCTAGAATTGCGTTCTAGCTTCTAATCTTGAATTAGGTATACCATCCAAGTGATACAAAAGACCCAGTAAAGTACATAGGATGGATAATGCATTACATTTTCTAGAGTTACCTTTTTTCTTGATGTCTTAATCTCAGGAGTTTTTTGAATTTGTATACTTGTATCCTGTGTTTTACTTGTATCCAAAGTGCACATGTGAAGGTACAGGAGTGCTATCTCCAGGTAGCATTTTCTTATTAAACTGTAGCAAACAAAAATAATAATATTTGACAATGATTATAAAAAAAATGTATAACCATACCATACCACACTACCTAAACCTACAAGCGATTTTTTTTTAACTCTAGTACCTCTAGGTATCTCATACCTAAAGTTTTGATCATAATTACTACTCAGTTTGATGGCTTCAGAGAAAGATTTGACAGCAGAGGAATTTTCATGGTCTCTGATAAACATCAGGGATTCTGTTTTACCTATAGTAAAAGCCAAAAAGATAGAAAAGAATTTATTAAACCTAAGTGATGCCAAATGAAGTCAATTAGGAAACTGCAAATGTTTCGATACACGTAAATTATGGACATTATTACAAACCTAGATATAAGGATATCATGACGGAGTATGAAAATATATAATACTTCGTATAGGTTTATAGGCATATTTCATTGTGAAAAAATCAGTGCTTGGCTATGAGTGGCAGCAAATAATGTATGTCATATAAGTCTCATTGAATAGATAATTTCATTTACTAGGTCATAAGAAAAGTGGAGGATGATACCATGGATACTGTTTGTAAATTTATTACACTCAGGACTCGTTTAAATCATGGGAGCTAGTCTAAGTCATTAATATAATAAATGTATTTTTAATCAGCTAAGATATAACCTTTTAGGAAAAGCAACTCAGCTTCTATATCATATTCCCGAAATGCAGACATTCTGCACAGTTCCAAAGAGGTGTTATATAAATGTACACTTGGCAGCAACGGAGATGGATTGCGGGATGATTCAGAGGTAGACATCACTTGGAGAGTTAATATATGTCCTGTATAAAAACATAAATCAGCAAAAACAATAGTGAGTGAGGTATGGGTACTAGGGAGTATTACCTGTCACTTCTTTATCGAAGTATCAAAGTGGATTACATATCTACAGAAAGTAAAGCTACAAAGCTAATCTTGTACCCAGGGAGCTGGAGCAGCAAACAGGTTGCGAGTCAAGACAAAACAGGTGGAGGAATATGGTAAGAAAGCCAAGAAAACAAAAGAGAACACAAGGCGAGAGGACGTGCTATTCATCTACAAAGCAGGAAGACAAACAATGCTGGGATTGTGATGGGGTGATAGCCAGATAGGAAAAAGAGAGTATTCCAGTGTTTGGGAGCAATATGTGAGAAGTCCTGATACATGAACTGAGAAAATACAAACAGCTGAGGGCAAAAGGCAGCAGTATTTATTCACATTTATTTTTATCAGCTTAAAGAGATAAAAGTAGATGATAGATAGATAGATAGATAGATAGATAGATGACAGCAAAAATGTATGTCTCAGAGGTAATATTATTATTGAAATAGGACAGTACAGAAAGAGAAAATGGAAAGATGTATTACTTTGAAGTGAAAAAAGACTATACGTGAATACACCTTTCTCTATTGTTGTTCTGTACAATGTTGATGAGCTCTCCAGTCTTTCTTTTTAAGTTGTTCCAAACAGTTGATTTGGCTGCACCTAATGTTTTTGCTATCTCTCTGATGATTTTGTTTTGATTTTTCATCTCACTAATGGCTTGCTTCACTGATACTGATAGATCTTTTGAGAGTCTCCGGCAAAAGATTCCAAATACAAATGTCCTACGTAGAATCAACTCCAGACCATTTACCTGTTTAATTGATTATGAAACTACGAGGGAATAGCCCACCTGCCCATGAAATTGAAAGTGGAATTCCATTGTAATTCCTACACTGTTCACCTGATTTGGATGTAAATAACCTCAAATTAAAGCTGAGAGTCTGCAGTAAAAGCACATCTTATTTGTTTCATTTCAAATCCAATGTCCCAATATTTATGGACCAGACTGTATGTGAGCGTGTAGTTGTAGAACCAAACTAAGGGGAAGAGAAAGGGAATCAGTGAAAAAATCATGTTGTGCACGTTTATGGCAGTCTGGGAAGGGAGAAGATAAAGAAACGATAACATAAAGGGCATGATTCTAGACATAGAAACAAAATGGAAGTTAATGAAGCCAGTCTTATTATACCAATTGTGCCAAGTATGCATTTGACTAACATTGCACATCCCTGCATATAGTGAGTTGTAAGTCTATATTTATGGAGATACTATTAACAATTACAATAATCACAGGAGCACAAGTAAATTCAATACTTGTAAATGAACCACCGGTCCTCACCGGTGACCTGCTCCTCATTTATTGCACAGTTATTTTATTATTTGTATCATGTATGTACATGTTGCTGGAAAAGAGGATTACTATATTAACAATAGAATTTATAAGAAGCAAGAATGCAAAAGGTGGACATGTTAAATAGAGATAATTGTGTAAATCCACTAAAAACTATTCATTTGGATTATTCTAAAAGAATGACAGAAAATGTCATGTGTATTTAATGTTCATCAAATCTGTAAATTACAGCAAATAGAGAAAATATATTTTTTGTCTACTACTTGGAAGTTTCTTCTGGTAGATCACTGTCTTTTATGGTTTATCTTCATAGGTGTTTACTTACTAAACTGAGAATGGCAATTGAATTACTTCTGCAGTACACAAAAAAAGAAGAAATCTCATTTTTCCCCAAACAGCAATTCTAGCACATTTTGCACAGAAAAAGCTGACACATCATTACATTGCAGTGGCAGCAGAATACAATTAAAATACCAACTATAATTGTATTTATTAAGCTATAATGCCCAGATCCCGCACAGACAACTTGCTGAAATAAACTATAGAATCACACAGTCGAACAAGTGATATTTTTTTGCGTATAATGTTTAATGGAAGGCACTGTACAAACCAGTCTGTGCTCAGGAAAGAGTCTAAACACAAGACTCCCACAGGAAAAGCTCTAGCTGAAACATCAAGCATTTATCATGGAATGGGAATGGTATTTGTTTTACTTTTCTCTTTTTTAACACTTAGGATACTTTGAAACAAGTTTGCTAAAAACAAAGACAAGCAATAAACAGCACTGAAATGCAGCTAGGATTCACAATGCAAGTGCTGCCATATTAGTACAAAAATAAATTAGGAGCCCCTTTTCACAAAATTATTCTTTAGATTATCACAAAATTATATATTTATTAAAATAAAAAGAAAAATAAATGGAATAAAAATGTATTACCAATGACTGATATCTATAAATCAATACAGCATTTCTTGCACATATATTTGTAAAGAATTATGATTAAGGAATATGATGCTTGTGATTATATTGGCAATAATGTCTATTTTTATGCTACATGCTTACAGGATCCCAAGTAGCTGAATTACTTGGGGGGGGGGGGGGCATGCCATGTCTTATTGACTTTTTTCACTTGCCCACTAAAGTAGTAGATCAAGGGGGAACTGTAGGCATATCTTATATAGATTTCAGTAAAGCTTTTAGTCGCCTAATGGGCACGCCAGCCCTGGTAATGGGTATGGCCTTATCTAGAATACTGTGTTCAGTTCTGGATGTCATATCTCCAGAAGGACTTAAAAACAATAGCGAAAAACAAAAACAAGGAAAATGGTACATAGAATGTGCAAACATATTACAGAATAAATATGTATAGCATGTAACAGAAAAGGGGCAGGAGGTATAATATAGCAGCTTTAAATATAACAAGGACTTTAATGATGTACAGGAGAATGGCATTTTTTAAGTAAAGTGTGCATTTGCACACAATGGCATACATATTAACTGGATGGTAGTAGGTTTAAAGAAAAAGATGTGAAAAACTGGTTCACTGAAGGAGTAGTTTTGATAAGGGCAATAGCCCTGAGATGGTGGAAGCAAACACGGTGCATGGGATAAATAGAAGCATATTCCAAATATTAAACTAAACTGATGTTCACATAGGGGCTAGGGTTTGTATAATTAATTTTAAAAAATAGAATGAACAGGCTATGTGGCTCTTTTCTGCCTTGACTTTTCATGGTTTTATGTTTCTTTACTAAATTAACAATGCTCTTTACAAAATTATTAAAGAACAATGAACTAAAACAATGGTTTTACTATTCTCCATACATGTGTATACACCCAAACTTACCAATTCTCATTTGGACTTTGGCCAGTAAACTGATTTGTGGTAAATATATATTTTTCACCGGAGGCACAGACACTAGTTGTGTTGGATCCTGCTCAATGATTTCCCCAAGACATGTGATCTGCAAACAATAAAGTAATTAAGTTATTACTTAAAATTTAAATAGTTTTCAGAGAAAGCTGTATGACTAAATAACCAAAGAAGACAATGTTTACTAAAACACATTTTCAAAGTCACCAGAGAGTTATTACGTTTTTTTAGTCAGGTGTCATACACAGTGTTTTTTATAAATACTATCTACATGTTATCAGTATATAACAGAATGGTATACCATCACTTGTACATTCCACAAATTCACTTATTTTATGGTCACTCTTTGGACTGTATCCAGATTTTTGTACTATTAAACTTACGAGCGTAAAGTTACGAGTGGGCAAAACCATGTTGAATTGCAGGGGAGGTAAATTTCATTAGTTGCAAACAGTATTACAGGTGAGAGACGATGTTTCCAGCCCAAGTCTAATAACAGTGTAACAGTAACACTGGTCAGTATCTGTGTGCAAAATGCAAAAATAAAGTATTCTCCCTGCATGCACACACTGACATTCATTT
>JABWIB010001501.1:0-25465 GCA_016617825.1 Platyplectrum ornatum | reverse complement strand
CCCCCCCCCCCTGCAATTTAACATGGTTTTACCCACTCTTGAAAAAATCTTTAGATTGGAACAATTTATCTAATAGTGTATGGCCAGCTAAAGAAAAGACATAAAAGAATAAAAACCCCAACAGATAAAATTATCATATGGATGGCTTAAAAGTTAGTAGCATCACATCATTAGAACAGTAATCACAATTATATAAGAAAAAGATCACAGTCTAGCGCAAGTCTTACGGTTATCTAGGTTAAGAAAGACGGTAATGACATTATTTACAGTACAGGTAAAAGGTTGTGAATTCAAATTGTGACATCTTTTCCATATACTGTTATAATTTGCTCTAGTATCCCGACAATAAGGCGGGATACTAGAGATACTAGAGATACCAGAGGTGCCAAAGATGTCTCTACTAAAAGAACCCAATCCTGCAAGGAGGGAGCTTAGGTACCATCCACGTTCGTGCCACAGACATTTTTGCATAGAGACAAAGCACATTAATACTTTTGATTAACAATACCCAGTCGATGGATACAATCCCTCATAGCTATCCAAAACAGAGGGAAAACCAGACACTCCCACAGTAGGCGCCAAAAGGAGCGATAATACAGTACTCTACAATTAAGGCATCTGCTGGAAGATTTGAGATGGAACCTTCCAATTTACTTTGGTTACAAATAACTATGGGTAATATACAATTGTATTTGCTGAAAGCGCACACAAGATGAGCTTTTAAAGAACATACCTGTGCTTTTTCCCACTCCCCCAATGCACCCAAATCAGCCTCCCAGCACAGTTTAAGGGACTGTAAATCACCTTCTGAGGATTCCACCAGAAGTAGCCCATATAAACAAGATATTATTTTACCCTTCCCTAGTATATGAAGGACAGCCTCTATCAGAGACTTGAGTAGATTACCCTGTCCCAAGATCTAAACTTAGTTGTTAATGCATGCTGTAATGAAATAACATTAATAACATAATAACAACAATAAAGATAGTATAAAAAAAAACCCAATAACATTATTAGGGATTTAACCATATACTGAAGAATCTGGTGCACCATAGCTTCACAACAATACCAGTTTTAACTTCATGAAACTATTAGGTGAGCTTCTCATGTGGACATTTACCTGCTGTCTTTTCTGTCCTTGGGGTTGGAAGGAATAATATTTCACAATGTATTTGTAAATTACACATTTCACAGAATTTATACAACATAAATAAAGCTGACACAAAAGCAGTGCGAATTTGTTGTGTTCTGTGTTGCGGTCAGGTTATAATAAGAGAGAGGTTGAGATGAAAGAAGAAATGTAAAAGAGCAAAATTGGGCAGAACAAAAATTATTTCAAAATATTTGTCCGACTGTAAGAAAATGTGTGAAATTGTACAGATAATTTGGCCATCAATCAATAGTAAAAATGTGTAGTTACCAGATAAGCATTAAAGGAACTTATTCTATAGAATTATGTAAAAAAGATCAACAAGAGGACAAAATGGATGAATACTTTTATAGCTATGTTATTTATCTATTTGAATGCCTAATTATGATAATTATGATAAAGATATACACTATGTATTGCTTTTACTAATATATATCCTTTTATTTTATATGTGGTTAGTTCAAACTAAGACCTTATATATTATGCAGTTAAAAGTATTAATATCTGAAACCTTTATTGAAAATAAAACATCTGACTAAATGATAATTTATTCAAACGACACCAAAAAGTACAAAAAAACTAGGGTCAACCTACAAGGATGTAAAAAAAATGCAGCAGTTATTTTGTATGCTGTGGTTTTATTGTATATCGTACATCTCAGGAGTATGGTATATTATGTTTATTGTAATCATGCCAGAATCCTAACTCATAAAATATCTGCCTAGTGTTAGCAAGAGGGCAAGAACATCCATCAGTCTTCAGGCATAATATACAATATAAATAAAAACTGCACAGTTCTCAGTTCTTTAATACAGAGATATGAGACACTTACATCAAAGTCAATGTTAATATATTTTGTTTGCTGCATATACTTTACCAAGGGATATCTGTCTGTTTGTTTTTGTTTTATTTTTGCTCAAAAATAGCTGTCTTTAGTAATGTGGAATGCCTGCTTGCAATAAACTCCATAGCCTTTAAGTTTCATTTATATCATTTATGGGTCAGAATTGGTCTGAATCATAGCACAGGCAACATAATACAAGGCCATACTGCAAAATGTAAAACCTTCCATTCTCTTCTCTGAATCTCCAAATGGTTTGAAATCAAAAAATGATGTGCCTATCGGATGAGGTGTGTATAGATAGAATATATCTTTAGAGATTCCTGCAATAAACTCACTCTTAATAGTAGTTAACAAGGCCACCCAAATATTTGAAATGTCCCCATTTGAAAATGGTTTCAGCAACTATCTGTGCCAAATATGTATTAGGCGCCACAACGTGTCTGCATCGTCTGCATGAATATATATATACATACACTTTGAAATACAATTCTACTTTAGTATATTACAACTAATACTGGAAAGCATTATTCTAGTATAAACCATGTAAATCACAGACATGTCTTATATACAGTCAAGGTAAAGTATTTTTCTTGCAAGGACATCCACAGTTCAGTGTCTCTGACAATGTGGGCATGTGGGCAGATGGTAACAGTGAGCTCAGCACACACGGAGACTGTGTAGGCTGCCATCTTATCGGATCAGTTCCTGTGCTCTGGTGGTTGTGTATGGGATCAGGAACAGAAAGGAGAGAGTGCGGAGACTGAGAACCAGGACATTGTAGGGCGACCTCTAATGATCAGAGGACGAAATATATGTTTAAACAACCACAGAATTCCTAAAATGCAAAGTTTCCAGGCAACAAGAAATCCCCCTGAGTGCACCCCTGGAGCCTGTGACCAAAAAAGAAAAAATACCAAAAATAAAATAAAAAAGAAGGATGGGTTTTAATCAAACATTAAATTATAGAAATGAGAATTTTTACATATAGATGTAATTATGTTAATTGGATTGGAATATACCTCAAGGAGAATCTGAACTCCTTTCCTGGGATGGCCATCTTGAATATCAAGGAAAGCTGCTTGTAGTAAGAAATGAGCCTGTGTCTCAGAATCATTCAGCGTTTCAGCCTCTACTATGCCCTCGGTTATTAGAGCTGAACCGTCAAGCATGTCCTGGTCTAGAAAAGATGAATAAAATGATATTTCACCATAACAACAAACTTATTTTGAAAACAATACATCTGTCAATATATGTACAACCTGACAGCAAAGAGTAACATTAATGGCAACAAACTGTCAAGCACAACAGAGAAGAGGGAGCATGAGGAGGTTAAATCAGATCACATCCAAAATAAACAGCAAAGAAAAATTCTGAACAATATTTCTCAGACACAATGACACAAAGAACAGTTAGCCCTGCCAACCAGTTTATGCCCTTGCCTTGTCAGTAAGGAGCACATAGATATAGAGAGGACACTCCACTTTTCTGGCCCACATTGCCGTCTGGAAATATTTTATTATGGATCACTGATCTGGCTGATCCAGCTCTGTAATGAATATCAATAGCGGAAAACCAAACTTTTTGCAGAAGTAATAATAATTGGGCTACATGTCAGCCATTTTGAGAATTGAAACGTTCCACCAAAGGCTGCCATCAATTATAAATACATGACACAAAGTCCTTATTACTATGTATATACTTTCCAAATAAGAAAAGAGATGCCAGTGTATGCTAAGTGCACCATTGCACTTGTCAGTTGCTAAGGCCCCATGGGACAAACACCTGCAAATTAAAGATGTCCTTGAAAGACACAGATAGTATAGGAATTCCAATCTGCAATTAATTTTTATTATCATTAAATCTGAAATTTTACATTCAGAATGATGAACACTTATTTATATGACGGCAATCTTCCAATTATTTTGTGCATTTTGCATTCGAAACTTGGTTAAACGTGAGAGTGGGCGAAAATAACAATCTGTATATAAGCAAGAATTTGCAGACAATGCATCTGTATCACGATGTTTAGACAAGTTTCACTTTGCAGTATGTAATCAATTGCATAATTTGTAACGTTTTAACATAATCTCCAGGGACACTTAGCTGCGATGTGAACATCACCGGTAATACTGTCTCTTTACACTACAAAACTTACTTTCAATAGCTGGCAACTAATGTAAAATAGAAAAATAATGGAGTAAGGCTCTGGTGCACTTGGATAAAAAGAACATTTCAGGGACAACAATTTTTGGAAAACCAATAGGATCATGTAAAAGAACCCAAATGCTTATAGAAACAAGTGATGTGCAGGTTATGACAAAATTGTGCAGGGAGACACTGCTATCAAATGTACCTGTACACAAAACAAATTGAACCAGTTTACTGAATGGATTTGTTGCTAGAGGAAATTAATGCTTATACCATGTAGAATTATGGCAGGCATCTGTCGATTAAGAGCGGCAACAAGCGCAAGACGACATCTAAGCCATGTGTTCATATTCAGACGCTCTCTGGCTTCAGATTCATCGCACATCTAAAATCGATACCAAAAAATAATGACTTATACGAAGAAAATATTACAATATAAAATTACTAAATTAAAACACAAAATTTACTTCTATTTTTATAATCTACATGCTCATTGTAAACAATGTAAAGTGACAAATGATGCAATTTATATTGTAGCAATTTATAACATGTAACATTCTTTGGCTAACTGTGTATAGTGGGTTAAAATTCATATTCATATTAACGTTTCTACATACCTGCTCATTTCTTGTAGCGTAAAGATTACATGATGGAGAGACTTTTTCTTTATCAGGTTTCCCTGTAAATAATTTTGCCTCCTGAAGTAGTTTAAGAGCAGAATACGCCATAGCTACACTAAAATTGAGAAGACAAAAGTCTATATTATATATGCTGCATAAATTAACCATGTTTAATATTGCAACATAGACATAACATTTAGCCGAAAAAAATAAAGCAAAAAAATAATTTTGTAGTAGGCAATACATGCAAGTTTATGCTGCTAGCACGTTAACGTTTCTAACACAATTGCATAAGATGGTCATATGTAAATATCTTGTGTGACAGTTATATTAAGGATGCATTTGCTTTAATTGATTAAACCAATACAGTCTTTAAAACCACTTACCTAACTGCTGTGTGATGCCTCTGCTCTGCTACATTACAAAGTTGTAGCTTAGCCTCAATTGCCACTTCCAAGTCTACTGCAGAACACTCTGTGAGCTGGGAATGATGTTTCATTTCTAAGTCCTGAAGAATAAATCTTACTTTCTCCTCAGCCTCACTCAACAAAATGTCCTATAGTAATAAAAAAAAAAACACATCTGAAGCCTGAGGACAATTCGTGGTTTGTAATCACACCTTGTTAATAAATTGAGAGTTTAATATATGAATGGAAAGCATTTCAGGACTGCATGTAGCTTGCCAACATTTTCCAAACATACTTAAAAGCACGGATGAACGGTGACATAAGATAAGACATTCAGTAGATTTTAATGACACGACTAAGGAGTAAATCCATATTTACTTCACCTTTAACTTTGGTGGTGTGAGATCTTGTTTAGATGTTAATCGCACTTGGTTTTCTGACTTATCTTTAGCTTCAACGTTATCTGCTAACATGTGAAATAAAATAAGTTGACATATATTGGTAGAAAAAAAAAGAAAAAAGATGTAATAGTTGTAAATAAATACAGCATGAATATACCAGTTCCCCAAATAATTTATACAATGCTACCGGGTGGGAAGGGGGGGTATGTTTATTACCACAGGCTGTGAACAGCTCTAAGAATGTAACAGTAGCTAATGCATACAACAAACCAGATCAATGTCTCCTTGAAGGACAATGAATATAAACACAGCTGCCTGCATGAATGAAAGCAGGGTTAAATCTACAAACCAATAAATTAAAGTTGTCTAAAGGCAGCAACCTTTCAAGACTTGGAGAAAAGTACCTTGATAATACATTTAAGCAAAATAAGTTTAACAGTAACAGGTTAGACACAGAGTAAAGTTAGCCATTTCATTTGTTACCTAATGAGCCAGTCTCTTGGTTTTTACTTAGATGCTTTGTGCTGTTCCCAGTCACAAAATTGCTGTCTTTTCTTTCTTCAGGGATGGCATTAATCGTTGAAGACAATTTTAGGATGAAATGTGTTTTTGCCAACATCAGTTTATCAATGGCTGTTCGACCACACAAAGAAAGTATACAAGCGCTGGGTTTTCTGTTGATAATCTCCTCTATAGCCTAAAAAAACATATATAGTTCATATAAGTGTTGAATCAGATAAATAGATGCGATATATTTCTAGGTTATGTTAAATATTCTTTTAGCCTCACTATTCGTTTACAAATGTTTACCTGGAAGGCTTCCTCGCAGGCTGTGGCCCTCCAATTAAGCATGCCTAAAGCACTATTTTTAAAGCCTTAGAGACAAGAATTACCCCTTTAGGGAACAGTTGTGAAGAACTAGATGCTTCTGTAAGGCTATACAAGAGTTCAAACTTTACCGTTTAAGTAACAAAAGCTCCAGGGTAAACTCAGACATGACAACAGGCTGGGAATATATAGCACAAATGTTTATCCAGGGAATAAACTTTATACTGGTCTAGAATAACAGTGTAAACCAATTCACACTGTTTAATGAAGAGCTAAGTAAAAGAAAAATGACAAATAATCCTAAAGATGTTTTATTTTGTTAACTTTTTTTTACAAACAAATTGTAAATGGCATGTAAATGTTTTAAAACGTGGATTCAGTAATGATGTGCATGATTAAAATTGAAAGAACTAATGATCATATTTAGATATGACATAGTCTATGATCTCTATAGAGCAATAAAGTAGTAAAAAAAACAATTTAATATAAAAAGTATGCTAATAGTTACTTAGGATTGTTAGGTATTTAAGGAGAAAATGTTTAATGAGCTCAAGAGGATGCTAAATATATGTGCTATTAGCTTAATATCCTTATATAATACCTGTAAGTTATCACTGCAGAGAGGGCTCTTAGAAGATGAAAATTTTACCTAGAATAAACATATACAGTTATAACACAAATACTTCTGGGTGGTCCATTAAATCTAGTTCTCTAGAATACAGAAATATAGAATGGTTGAAGCAGACTGACAGTCAATGACATTCCTCCCACAATAAAAGTTAACGTAGTATGACATACAACAGCACATTATCCCATTTGGACCATTAGCACAAAAAGAAAAAGAAAGAGAAAAAAAAGGAAAGAAAATACAATTACATGGCTTTCCAAAGGTTTTCTAGCTGGTGTGAATCCATTGTGTGTTCTTATTGGAATTCGTTCCCCAGTATGAAGCAGAAAAAGCTCATGGAAGGCTTCAGCAAACAAATGTAGATCTGTCAGGACCTTAATCTTGAGAGAGATAAGAAAACAATGTTATAAAAAATGAAATTGCTGATTTTTATTTTCCAAAGCTAGTATTTTATTAAAAAGCAAAACCCAAACATTCAAATATTGCAATCTGTTGAAGTCAAGATTTAATGTTTCATTGATTAAATGTTTATACTGTGAGCAGAATTAATATAATTTATGCCTCTGTTAAAGTTGTTAATTTGTTTATATAGGATTGATCATTGTTTTCCTGAAGTCTCATACAGGAATACGTACAACCAGCATGATAAAAAAATAATTATTTCCATAACTGATTGACTGATCATATTGTAAGAGTTCATTCACCATTAAGCACATTAAAATATCCTCAAACATGTATAAACAATGAACCTGATGCTAACTTGTGCGCACTGTTGGTTTATTTTGCAACAAGTGAACAAAAACCATTCACAAATTAACTAGCCTATAACACACCATTATTTGATAACTCACATTGTCATCATGGTATTAGTTATTAGTATAAGCCAAATCAACTTTTATAGTGTCCACAATAATCTCACTAATATAATATTCCGTGGTACAAGGTGAATTTTGACAAACTTAAAGCTGTATCTTACCCACGTTTGCAAAAATGATACTAGACTTTAGCTAACAAAAACAACATATTATCTGATCATCAAAATTCGACAGATGATCAATTCCTAGCTACAATGTTGCTGTTTTTAAATGCATGTATACTTATATTCCCTGGCTTCTCGTGCAGACTCATTGGGTGAACTACTGATAAGGTGTTGGAAAGAAACACGCAGGATGCTAGAGTTAGAGTTACAATACCACAATACAAATGGTGGGTTTTTTAGTAAAATTGTCCACTATAATTCCTTATTTTAACATTTGACAGAAGCCAAGTCAATTGTTATCAAGATAATGTCAAGCATTATGATATGTTTAAAGATGTTTAAAGACATGCTGTCATCTGTTTATCTCTGTGTCAATAAACTTGAATTGACATTTTACGTACCTTTAAAAGTCTTGATTCCACGCATCTCACAGGGTCATGGCAAATTATACCAGCAAAATACTGGTACAAGGTAAATAAGGGCAACACCTGTAAATATATAGTAAGTCACAATGTAAAGGGCTTAAAGGCCTTTTAACCAATGGAATTTTCATGTTAGATTTTTACAAAAATTATTGATATATTGATGTTGTTTTCTCATTTTTTTTTATATGCATGTCCAACAGTATGTCCACTACTGTTCAATACAAATTTAAGCTACAATAAGGTCTGTAGATACTGTATGATCTTGGTATCCAATGGGCATATTGAGTAATGTACTATGACTGCTTGTTCCATATAGTATGCAGCTGTCATGTTAAAGTGGAAACAGCTAGAAGCATCAACAAACCAGGCACAAAGTAGTAGTCCACAGAACAGAGCAAAAAAGCTCTGAGACATGTATAAACTAAAAAGGATCTGTGTACACTACTAACCACACAGCAGAGCTGCCCCAACCTACTAATTCACAAGAGAAGTAGAGTCAGTATATAGGGTGCTATATATATGCAAAATCAAAAACAAACAAAGCAACTGACTCCAAATTGAATTTTATTGGTCAGTCAAAAAATAAGCAACTTATGGTGCACATTTTAAGAATTCATTATATACAATAAACTACCAATTCTCACTACAATACATATATAATCACACATTTAATGAAGTATTTAAAAAATCATGTATCCGTCTTTTGGATTTGGGAGATAGTAAAGATAGTAAAATCTTTACCAGTTGAAATGTGTGATCTAGAATAAAACATTACAATTTAATGTGGAAAAGGAAGAGGCGGACGTTAGCTGATTAAAAAGAATATCTTCTATTCAAATGTATATACAACAAGCTCTAGGCTTGATCATAGATCGCTATGATGTCGCTGCAATATAAACAGTTCAACCCAATGGTTTTGTTAATGAAGAGACATGTCTTTCTTTATGATAAACTGGTATAGACAAAAATATACTTTAATAACATCTATATACCTAATGAAAAATGGGGAAAAAAATGCATTATTTGGAAACTAACCATAAGATTTTGAGCCAGAGAATGCAATTCAGATATGAGAAATCCCAGACTAGAAACCACAGTTACAGCGTCTGCTCTGTGTCGATCAGAAAACAGGTCAATCCCTGGGATAAGTTCAGGCACTTCACATCCTTCTCCAATCTCATATAAAGCATAATGAAGATCTTCATCTGGATGTGGCAAGGACGCATGGAACAGAGACTGGAAGTAATATTGAACACTTGTAATTTATTAAACATCAATTATTATTATTATTATCATTATAGTCCTACAAGGAGTCAAGTCTTCATTTTAGACCCTGACGATGGGGAGAGACCTCCGGATGACACTGTCAATGGGCGCAAGTACAGCGACACACAGATATGACAGAAGGGTGAGAACGAGTGACACAGGGAGTCAGAAAACTATAAGCTATATGACCACAATGATAGATGGAATGACACTAACAAAAGGAGACCACATGGAATAGACCCAATAAACAAAAAACTGAGACAATGACTATCATCAACACATACCACCATAGAGGAAAAAGATGGGAAACACAAGGCAAAGCAGCTAGATGAGGTACAGGAAGAGCTGGACCATGAACAAGAATACAAGAGAGTCAAATGCTTTAACTGGCAACGTGTGGCATTGCTGCTGGCCAGTGACTGGCGCCTCTCTTTTGCCTGTTTCCATCAATAAATAGTGCCCTAGCTGCAAAGCAATCACCAGGGCACTATAAATACAGTTTGGGGAGCATGTGTCTACTTGAAGACTGCACTCCCTCGCAGTAAATTTGCATTGCATCACATGTGATGTGACACCATGTTTGGGAAGTACGCCAACTCTCATCCATGGTAATGCCCAGGTCATGGCACCATGGGTCCAGCGATGGATTCAGGGGAAGGTAAGAAAATAGTTTACATGCTGTTATGCTGATCATGATGGTATGTAACCATTATTAAACATAGAGCTTCCTACCTTAAAAAGTATAGCTGAGAGGAGGCAGCATTCAGTTTTCTTTTTCACATTTGATGTCAAGATGTAACTGTAATAATCATAGAAAGCAAATATTTTATGGAACAGTTTTTCCTTCATTAAACAGCATTGCAGTTTAAAATGGTTGTTAAATTGTCTCGCACTTTCTGTGCTGCTTCAGTTAACATCTCATTCCCATTGACATTTACCAACAGACGATTGTTTAGACCAGTGGTTCTCAAACTTTTTCTAGTGTGTACCTGTTACCCATTATTATCAGGTCAAGTACCACTGACCAATTCTACTCTGTCTCCATTAATTTTTTCTTAATTTTTTTCTTCACTTACATCACCATCATCGCAATGTCTTGCCTTCCATGTGAGTGAGGGGAGACAGCCCCCTTATACTTATGGATTTCAGTATGACTGACATATCAGCTCAGTCCTTAGTTAAAATGAGGAGAGCGTTGAAGTATATACGGGCTTCACCATCTATTTACACAGCACCTCCACATGACCCGACAGTGCTATGATTTCCATTACTCAAGTCTGGATTCTGAGGATTCAGATTTATCATGGAAATTCACTTGTGTATGTGCACCTCCAATAATTTTCCATATCACATGTGAGGAAAACAATCATTTACCAAAGTCTGGATCCAGTCCTTTTTATGTATTCACCACATTTCAGTTGATTTGGACTACAGTTGCTAATATGGCTGCAATTTCTTAACAAAGGAGCCCAAGAGATATAAGACAAACTGAATCTTAAACCAACAGGAGGAAGCAGTACACGATTAATCAGATTCGGTAGCAATAACAGAGAATAAAGTCAATAAACAAAACAGAAAACAACTAAACTATGCTGAGCCTAAACTATGCTGAGCCTAAACAATGCTGAGCCTAAACAATGCTGAGCCTAAACAATGCTGAGCCTAAGCAATTCAAGTAGTCACTTTAAGAAAGCATGCAAATATTAGGTGCAGTACAGTGCATGAAAAGCACAGAACAGGCAGTGGTCACTGCTTAATAGATACTGGACTATTGTCTTATATATTGCTAGTGGGCTCTGGGTTTTACAGAGATAATTACTGTTTCATAGTAAAACATGTAAACATGTTTCTTGCAAGTGTAAAAACAAATAATGGAAATTGATTAAATCATTACATCATTTGAAAGTATAGTTTTCAGAGAAAATATCTGCTGCTACAAAGAACTTTTTCCTTTCTATACAGTAATACTTTATTTCTCTAGTATGTTCCCGAGAAGCTTTTATTGCTCCCCTCTGGGCACTAAACATTACGCGATAAATAAAAATAAATCAAGCTATTTTTTTCTTCAGTACTTACCGAGCCATTTTAGCAGCGATGACGGCAGCCAGCAAACAACCCCAAATTCCTGCCCGAGAGACAAATCTCTCACAGTAATCTTTAGATCTTCCATTGCTTGTGCTGTCTGGGGAGCTATCAAGCTCTTGCCATGAATTAAGAGTATCAGAGATGTTGAGCGTTTCATCAAGGGCCTGACACCAGCATTTGAAAGCAGCTCTGCAACATATAAAATGCATCAAAATATGACACAATAAGGGAAATTTAGTGCACACATGGCTAAGTAAAAAGACTTAACCTCCTCAATTCCAAAAATCTAGTTAAACATACACTAATGTATAGGTTTGAACAATGTAGCGCAAGTGCGGTATATGACTGAATAATAAAACATTATGAATCATAAACATATTTTCAAAACTCTTTTTTCTTTCTTTCTATTATGTACAGAGTTGTATAAAGTTTAAGGATTTTAAAGAATGTTAAATTGAGCCCCCAGCTGTCACGCATGTCTAAATACAACACCAAAAAATAACATTTCATAATGACACTTAAACAAATATGACAATGGGGACAGATATTCTCTTTAAGTCGCTGCAAGCCCCACCAATGAAGTGAGGGACCCTTACGGATACGTAAAGGTCCCCTATAGAACATAGTTGCAAACTTTCCCTGAATATCAGGGAGCAATTGCAATTCAGATCCCTATCTCCTAGCTACTTTCTCCCTCTCTATGCACTTTCTTGCATTAGTCTAGTATGGAGAATACAGAATACAAAACAGCTTTCAAGTGAAGGATGTATTCGTACATTAATATATTTGTTTGTTAACACATGCAGATGGATGAGTAGATTGATCAAATGTAGACTTGCAGGACCCTGGTTAATAGTTGCACAGGGAGCTTTATTATACTATGAATGTATGTACTGTATGACAAAACAAAGATATGCAAAAATATGATAAGCTGATGACATTGAAACCATAAAAGCATAAATAAAAGAAACACAGATATGACTTTCCAAACTATTACAAAGCAAAATATGTTACAGTAATAAATGCCAATGAGAGGCTAACAGGCGAAAAAAATAAATCTTGTAAATGATTCTGCTACATTTGGAAAATGACAATGTCAGTTGCAACTGGAAGCACTAGATAAAGATGACATTCATGAAAGTCACTATAAAGAACACATTTTTGGTGATGAATATTAGATGCAAATCAGATTTTATGAGCTAATGTAATGATGAATAGAAAAATGTAAATCTAGGCTCTGTAATGTACTGAAGGCAACTGCTAATAGGACATTACATATATTTTTGGTCCCTGAGGATAAGAGATCAGTACCTGCTATGAAGTAGCTGCTCTCCACCATTATTTGTAAATGTCAAGAACAATATGCCATTCAATTTTAAAATACTATAATATAGTTAATTAAAGAAAAATGAGAGCCATTTAGGATTTTTTTAGGATTTATATTGCCAAATGACTAACCAAGTATTCTTGTTAAACATTTATCTTATACATGCGAAAAGACGACATTATTTCTCAATATGCAATACAATTATATTAATTCACACCTAATCATTGCACAATAGTTTCTTTTTTTTATTTGGCTTCTATTGCCATCTCTAAACCAGCAACAGTGGACCAGATCCAGCCTTTACGTACTACTGACTGACTCACGAGTGGGTAAAACCATGTTGAATTGCATGGGAGTTAAATTTCAGTAATTGCAAACAGTATTAGAGTTGAGAGATGATGTTCCCTAGCCCAAGTCTAACAGTGTAAGAGTAACGCTGGTCAGGATCTGTGTGCAAAATGCAAAAAAAAGTATTCTCCCTGCATGCAAACACTGACATTCATTTTACCTCCCCTGCAATTCAACATGGTTTTGCCCACTCGCTCGTATATTGTATACTTGCTGAGATCAACAAGATAATAGGTGATTTAACAACTGAAGTTGTAAATAAGATAATATGTTTATTTACTGCAGAGGTAACACGTGTATCTCTATTTATGAAACCTGTTAATCACAAGAAGACTTTGTCCCAAAGAGACAACGTGTTATTTATCAAGTACTACAGCTGGTCTTTAACTGTTGCACTCTAAAGTGAATGCTGGAGACAAATAATATGTGGTTTGATTGGATTTCTGTTTGCTCTAATGAAAATGTTAACTCTGTATTGGGTTCCCAATGTATGTTAAAGTGCTTTAGTGGTACATCAGGCGTGATAAAGCTATGGTGATAAGGGCTGCAGCTTCAGCTGTGTCCAGGGTCTATTTAATCAGCTTTTGGGCAAGTCTGAGAGGCTGTCATAAACCTGTTCAACTCCCAATTAGTAGCTAATTCCATAGGCATCTTAGTTGAAGCCTTGTAATTGCTGTATAAAGTTGTCAAATGTACTTTAACGATTTTAGAATAGGCACAGACATTTGGAGAAGAAATAAGAATGGGATTATAAAGTGTTCCTTCCGGTATTGCTAGCAAGAAATACCACACTTTGATTGTTATCTTGTTCTCATGACTTTATTAAAATTGGATTGTCCTCTTAAAACATATGAAACAAATAAACTTTTGAAATAAACCTTTGTGCCTTTCATGTCTAGGTACTTTATAACAGGGTTAGCATTTCTCTTGTCATTTGTGTTCAATTTTTGGACTATAGTTACAGAACTCTACATAGGGGGTGTCATATGTATTTTTGTGGATTGATTAATTCTGGTGCAGTTTCACCATTATATTTCTTAAGACGTAAAATCTTCACAGTTGTCCCAGTTTTGCAGTTTTCAGGTCCATCATACGATTCCATAAGGTAGCATTATAAATTTTTATGTTTTCATACAATATTTCCTTGCTCATTGCCATCTTTGTATGTGTATATTTTAGTGACTTTCTGGCCTGCTACCTATATGCTGTAGAGCAAGCCTTGCCAACCTGTGGCTCTCTAGGTGTTGTCACACAAGCATGCTTTAAGTATAGACATTTAAGCATGATACCTATGCACAAAATTATGATGATATCTGTACATTATCTGTATAGATTGCACTAATGTACAACTGTTACAAACATCTGGAGCAGATCAAAATTTCAGATAAATAATATAGAATTTCTATATATTTATATACTATATAAACTCCAGTGCATTTATAACCAGCTAAGCTCTGTCCCCTTATATAAGCCTCACCCCATCCAGACGATTTTGTGAAAAATGTTCTCCTCCATAACACCACTTAAAAATACCCACTTCAAGCAATTATATATTTTATATAGTGTGTGCATGTGAGTCATGTAATCGTCAGAGAAGTGAGAGACAGTGTTTTTCATGTAATATTGTGTAGGTGTGCACCCAGCATTACTGGTGAACTAAGCTTAAGGCACATTGCCCCAGCGATATAACTAGCGGTCAGTCTCTAGGAACAGCCTAGCAGCAATCCTAGATGCTACAAAGTTAATTTCCCATTTTGTCTGAGCCCAAGAGTATCTGATGATATTACTTTCAAAACCCAGTTCTTGTTTATTGCTTGGAGTGGATTTACCTGTCACTTTTTCTCCTATTTTTAGAATGTTGGCTAGAGGCTAATTTAGTTTCTCTGTTACAGAATGAATTAAACTTGCATAATAAATGAACCACATAACATGATGAGCAAGTAGCTACTTCCAGATTGCAAATGCTTTTGGGATCATATTTATTTTATACAAGGCTTTTAAATGTAGTTTGTGATGTCACATATTTATTAATGTAACTGTAATAAGTAACTTTTGGAAACACTTGACAAAAATGCTTGATTAAATATTGCCATTGTCAAGAAAATGAACTTAACTTTAATTTAGAGTCACTTCAGATGGATGCAGCCTTAAGTCAGAATGATATAAAAAAGGACCTATTCATATTTAAATCAATATGCCTATTGTTCACTAAACAGAGAGCATAAGCATCATCCACTGAGTTTATAAGAAGCTTCAATATTTTATGCATTTCTGCATGCAAAATGTATGACCTTGGACATCCTTCCGAATCCAGTCTTTAAGAATATCTTAATGCACCTGTGAGAACATTTCGATGTTGAAGTGTTTAGCTATTTATTACTTTAACTCTCTTGTTTTCTAATATTAAAGTACATATGCAAAAAATAAGTGCATTTATCATGGGACTTCTGCTAAATGCATAACAAGGTAATTCACTATAAAACAGAAATGTGAATATTTGATTTACTTTAAAAAAACAAAACCATACAGTTTCATATAGCATTAACAAGGGCTCAAAGTGGGGATTTATAAGTGGTGCTATAGAGGAGAACATTTATCACAAAATCACGGGTCCGGAGTGGTTCTTATACAAGAGGACAGGGTTTAGCAGGGTGAAATTTCCTTTATACTATAAGATGGCAGCTGTTCTACCTTTTGTGTGTACTTTTATGCATACATTATATTGATATCATGTAGAAAGAGATCTTCCAGGAATTATGTAGAAAAAAACATTCTGACAAAAATATATATGGTACTAACTGTGTGTTATAATGTTATAATAATAACAACATTATGCAATGCTACCTTATACTGCACATATGTGTAATGTAGAAATTAGTAAGATAAGAAAATACCAATAGATATTCCTAAAACTGTTTAGAACTATATAGGGTTATTTGTTTAGTTCTTGTTTATTGTCAGTCTTAGCATAAGTGTAGCCCCTCTGCCTACGGAACTGACCGCAGAAGTTCCCGTTTGACCTATCCAGTTCGACAAACATTGATACAGGGGCCTGCTGATTATTAAGCAAGTCATGTATTTTTCATATATTTTGATTTAATAAACATTGTATTTAATTGAGAGGGTGTTTATTTACTAAACTGCTTGGTAAATCTAACCCCTAGTAACAAATCAACCCTTAAGTTCCACCAGGAACAGGCCCATGCAAGTTATGCATCTGATTATAATTCTTTAATACAAATACTGTCAATAATAATAATAAAGTAATGTAATGAATGTTACCTTTTATTTCCTGCATACATGTATAGATTACCAAGCTCATGAAGTGCTTGGGCTTTAAGGCTCTGTTGTCCCTCTGAATGAAGAATTTCTGTTTTCCAAAAAACAAAAGAAAAACACTTTCAAAACACTTTAACAAATTACAATTACAAAAGAATTACAATATTTGCTTCAAGTGTAATATTTTATACCATCACGTTGATAAATCAACACATTAAGCATCTATATAAAAAAAGGCAGGACTGTGGATTCTTATTTATGTAGAGTTTGTATGTTTTCCCCATGTCTGTGTGAGTTTTCTATAGGTGATATGATTTCTCTCACACCCCCACAAACATGCTATTAGGTTAATTGACTACTGACTAAAATGAACCCTATCTTGAGTGTATTAGGAGATTTGGACTAGGTAGGGGTTGATGTCAATGGATGCTAAAAAAAAAAATGGAAAAGTGTTAAGTAATATCATGGCGCATATTATACATACTAAATGCCTTTATATGGATGCTTTAGTAAGAGGCATGGTAAGTTAGATTAATAAATATATTGGACCAGATTGTTATGATGTCACTGCACTTGGATCCCCGCTGGTTCCTGCCTTCAGTCCAGGCAAAAACTTTCCCTACTGTCAGGAATACTGCTGGGGATGCAGTACTAGCACAATAAGCATTTACTGATCTTGATTGTTCCTTTTTCTGTCCACTGCATTGCAAGGCAAATTTTTTAAAACTACTGCAAGTTCTGGTTCACTACATTCCTCAGATGGTATCAGCCCACGAGATGTTATTAAAAACTTTGGAAAAGCAATAGAAATGTAAAGGTCTCTTAAGCCAGGAATCCAAATCACTCAGTAATATATTCATAGTGTCTTCAATAAACAAACATGGCATATATAAATTATGGGGGAAACTATTCTGTTCTGGTTATCATGTTCAGTATAACTCCTTAGGACTTTTCATTATTTAGTTAACCTACCATGTGGTTTTTTTTATAAATTTGCAAATAAATGGATATGTCAGTAAAAGATAAATGATATATTGGCAGGTGCATGCGACACTAGGACAAGCAGCAGTGCCTAGGCTTACAATGTACAGCTCTGGTTGTGAAGCAGAATTCTTTAGCACTGACAGGATGAATGATTTAATGAGTTTGCCCACAGGAATACTAATCCTTGCCTCAGGTAACAGGACGTGTTGATTGTGACAACCCCCCCTTCCCCCTTTCAAGAAGATGAAATTAACTTGATATATTTGGGAATATTTTGCTGTCATTGTCCAGCTTTTCAATACCTGTTAAATCCTGAAGCCATTAATCCCCAGCCCACAGATTAATTGATCTAGCACAGCGCTTGTTGTTATCAGTGAAAGAATAAATGCCTTACCGATAGTTTTGTCATAAGACTCTATAACAAGTGAAAGTTGTGAGGGAGGGATAGCCTTGTTTGCAAAAGAATAAACAGAGAGAAACTCTTCTTCAGAGAGGTCAGGAGGGACAGGTTGATGAGCTTGCAATGCACCAGTAGAAAAGCCCACTTTCCCGTAGGATGTGTATAGACGCCTTGGTTTTTCGTCTGAAGAGAGAACAAGAAAAAGAACACAATAAATTACCATTTTCCATGTAAATCATGAGGGAGTTAAAGTGTACAGAGGTATTTTATAAAAGGGGAATGAAAATAGAAATATGTATTCAAACTTAATATACAACAAACTTTTACAAATCCTTCCATACTGACTTAATGAACTCAGGTTTGTCAAGCTTAAAATTAGTAAAAATTACAATCAGTACACAATTATACTGAACTCTCTATTTGTAAAAATAAATAAATACGTTCTTTTGATACTTTACAACTACAAAAAAAGCAACTACTGTGACTTAATGTATCCAGAAACTTGGTGGAACATAAAAATGTTGGAAGCTTATTGGTCTTTAGTTTTAGTAAATCAAGTCAGTTGAAATTAGTCTTGGTTGGGATGGGTGGAAACATTGCTGAAATGTGTATGTTGCACCAGTGCACTCTACTGGCTGACGATACAGGAATTGCGTACATTTTGTATGGGTATAAATAAAATGTTTGGGTTAAATAATGAGCTTTAACAGTTTAATGCTAAATCAAATGTGCAACTTACAAAGAATCAAAGCTGCACAACAGAAAACTGAATTTTGTTGGGAAAAGTGACAAAACAACATTATAATTCAAGAAAGTAGCCATTATAAATTTTAGATCACTCGATTAGAGTTATGAAGGGGTCCTTAAATAAGCTACTGTATTTGATTTCATTAATAGCCCGTACAGAATTATTCTAACTTGGGAATATTACAGCTATATTTTATATGTGACAAATAATCTGGTATTAAAAACACCAATACCAGAGGCTCAGACCATTCCATATATTCATAGCACACTGTACCTTGACTATAGGCAAGGAATAAAGTGAGTAACTTTCGGCTGTGTTTAAGGGCTCTAGCTGAGTATTTTGATTTTTGCAGACTGTCACGAAAGCAAGTTAAAGTATCCATCACATCCATAGGAAGGCATGGAGGAGCTGCCAATCGTTTATCATCTGTAATGAGAAATAAAAGCAGGATTTTTACGTTATCTCACTAAAATGAGTTCATATTTGCGTATTAACTGTACATGACAATGTTTTAAAGTGCTTCCATCCTCACATTTTATATATATGCTACAAAAGTAAAATGTATAATAAATGTATCAACAGTGAATATATAATGTAAATGTAACCTAAGGAAAAATATTGCATAGTTTAGGAATAGAAAATCTTTGGCATCTCAGGGTTTGTTAAACTATTGTAGCATAAACAGAACTGTGAAACAGTATGTAAAATTAAACAGCTGCAACCTGATTGGTTGCTATTAGCAACATCCAATCCCACAGTTTAGTATACTTAGGCCCTGTAGTCCCAAAGACAGACAATGGCAGTAGAAATTTTTAGTTCTCTCTGGCATTATTCCTAATCTGGTTTATAAAATATTTGTTTGATTAATTTCTGTCTGACTGACTGTTACTTGAATATTAAAGGCTCTTTGTTTTGACAAGTGATTTTACTACTAAAAAGAATATTTGTAAGAACAGAATAAATCAGTGTTTGGCTGTTAATTTTTTAATGTTTGTTTTTATATAATTTGGTATGCATTGTACTTGTTTTTTTATTATGTTCTTGTACAGTAACACAGCCTAGTGTCTAGGTTACAAGACACCAGACTCATGACATATATATATAAAAATGTATTATTATTTATTTATTTTTAACTAACTTTATGTCTATGGCAAATTATTTTTACTTAACCCACCAACCCCTTACATATATACTGTTTAAAACGACTCCTCATTAAATATATTATATAAATATATAAAACCCCAATACCAAACAAACCAAAACAAAGAAACAACACCTTTTGCATTTACCCTTTTTGACACTACTTATATTAAATTATATTGTATTAAATTATTACTTATATCCTTTAAGGTACAAAGTATAAGCGCCATGAGTTACCTACCAGTTAATTTAGTCAGATTTGCTGGCCGTGTGGGGCAGAGGCAGCACACCTGTCAATCACACTGACAGGTAGGGCAAGGTGCAATTCGCCTCCCCCTTCCAAAGCAGGTGGAGGTGCAAAAAAGAACTACATGGTGTCTGCTGGAAGAACTGCAGGCGCCCTGCACTTCTGTAAGGTATGTGTCATGTTATTATGTTATAGAAACGCAGGGCGCCTGCTGTTCTTCTGGCAGACGCCATGCAGTCCATTTTTGCACCCCCCACTTCGCCCACCTGTTCTGACGAACATGTGGAAATATCAAGGCAAGCTACATATTATCTGACAAACTTTAAATGATCAATGAAATGTATTTCATTATATTGTATATGAAGTGGGTGATGAGGTTCTTTAATTATTTCACCTGAATAATGAACGTGTTGCCTCTGATCAGTCTGGTCACCAATTTTCCTCACATGATTCTTCAGTGTATCAATCTGAACAGGATTACTAACATAATTTCTGCAATTCATCTAAAAAGCAAAAAATTATCATTTTGTAATTATTAATATTTAATTTATAATATTTAAGTTGTTTATAAAATTACAACATAATACACACTGTATAGTCTGAAGATATAAAATATAAAAACATTGATAACAAGCATTACAACATGTATGTAATTCTGAATCTATAAATGTAAAGAGAAAACAAAAAAAACAAAATAAAGTTCAATATGGCCTTTTAGAGTATTCAGAGTACTTATTTATTGTAAATGCTTTCTGAAACTCTGGAACATGGTTAGCTTTTAGGCATGACCTAGTCTAGTAGGTTACAGTTAAATCCTTTTTGGTAAATGATTCATACATTAGGGTATGAGCTTTATACCAGTATAAAAATGTTTACAGTGACTGTTTTCAGTGAGACAATGACCTAAATTCACTAAGCGGGGAGTTTGCAGGGGAATTGAAAAGTGGGGATGTTGTCCATAGCAACCAATCAGATTTGGGCTCTCAGTTTCATTTTACATACTTTAGAATGTGAGCTTGTATCTGATCCCCACTTTTCAATTCCCCTTCAAACTCCCCGTTTAGTGAATTTAGGCCAATATGTTTGTGAGGAATATTATGCACAGATATACCATGCCAGGTTTAACTAATTTGAATATTATGTGTAGCAGGCAAATGTATAGAGAAATACTAAAGCTGGGGGAATGAAAACTGGCCACTAAAACACTAACTTTTTATTAGAAGAGCAAATTATTTATTCAGGACAAATCCCAACAGAGGATTATTTGTACCCTTTGAAAAAAGTTCCAGCTGAACTGCTATGGAAATATGGACATAGTGAAACCATATAAGTATGAGTTCTAAGTACACAATGGTCATTAAATCAATGCTTTAAACATGCAATCAAATTAGTGAACAAAATTGGGCAGGAACTCTAAAATATAACGCAAATAATCTACCTCATTGTCATCGTCTCTATAAGTATTTTGGTAACTGGTCTCAACATTTTTTGTTTTCGAAAATCTTCCAGACAGCATTCTCTGTGCATGAACCAACAATGGAGTGACTTCCTCAGTAAACCTCTCACTGTAATCAGAAAATCCAGAAGTTATATTATTATGGAAATGAATAAGTAAATCTAATTCGAGATCTGAGCACGACAACTTGTTTGAGATGGCTAATAGTCCAATATCTATCCGCAGGTTGTTAAAAAAAAAAGCCAATTTTAAATAAGATGAGTGTCACTACAAGATAAAAGCAACCAATTCCCCATATATAAAATATTGAATCAACACAGGCTACACACACAAGCATTAGTGAGTAGGCTAGTTCATATCTAAGTAAAAGTACTTACTGGGACAACAAATTGAACTGAATGGCAATATGCACCAATGATCCCCATCTTTTCTCATAGTAGAACACTTCTATGGCTTTGAGGACGAGATCTCGAATCCAGCGCATGTCAATTACAGTGACATCATCAAGGGGGTATTCAAAAGTGAGATTGGATCCACCCTCCTCGTCTGCAATGCTGCCCATGCAGCTCGGAACACTAAACCTTCCATCTTCATCAATAACCTAAAAGTGACATGACGTTAACTTCAAATAGCCAACAGGTAATATCACAAGTTCCTCATTAATAGATTAGGTTGCATCATTACATATAATGGTTTAGTCCATGAAACGGGGCAGCCACCATGAAACGTGANTAATGCACTCTAACTGTAAATATATCATAACATTTAATTACTATCCTATAAATCCTATGTACAATTGACAGTAGTTTCAGGGACAGCTGTATATTTTATTTTTGTGCTTTAAAACAATAAGAACATAAAAAAAACTATTAGAAAATGTGACTGGAAAAGAGTAAAGCTTTCTGGCGTTTTCCCAAAGTTTCTTCAAGACACTAATGAATCATGTGCAGCATGAAACTACTGCTTGCCAATAGCTTTATTCCCCTGCTGTATAGACATTTTAATTGACTGGACTAAATGTAACATTTTAACTGTGGAAATCTGTGACCATTTTACTTCTAAATGGTGTGTTTACTGGCTACTATTTACACAAATTGTTCTCTTTTGTGTTTTAAATATATTACTAATTTAAAGAAATATGTGTGCTAAGGACTATTGTAATGAATCACATTAGCATGGTGAAAATATAACCATAATATAACTCATTTATGATACTCATCAGCAATATGTCACATCACTTTGACTCAAATNGTAGGGTGGAGGTTTTGTCAGTGGAGCAATATATCCAAATCATCAAACCCTGGTGTGGTGTCTGTATGAAGTTTAATTAGGAAGAATAAACTTTTAAAAAAGCTATTTTACCATGCAGATTNAAATTTTGAGAGACAGAGGCCTACGGTAACCATATGCTAATTTCAAAAATGATCTTTGAATCACACTTTTTTATGGTTATTCCCGATTTATGAACTTCACTGTATAAAATCCATTTATAAAGAGCAATGCAAAGCATCCTCACAGAGAACTTGTGACAGAAAGAGGCATAGTGCCTCCTGAGAGGTCTTGCTACTTTTGTGCTGAAAAAACTTTTAAACACCACAATNGTTGCTTTACTCCACTCATAAAGACTTGTAATGAGGATTACTTTGGATGCAATTTAGGAAATTCTTTCAAACTGAAAACTAAACAGGTGGTTTTAGGCATATTGTACCAAATCTCAACTGATACCACAAAGCGATCTTAATTTCTGCATGCAGGAGGATAATGCACACCCCCCATCCCAACAGTCCCCTGTATCAAAGTTTAGGTGACTTNCAAGTACAAAACATACCTTAAGTTCTCTGCATGCATCAACATGCACGTGAAATGTGTCATACAGATTGAGATTCGTACACAAGGCCTTAGGCCAACCCCTTACATTACAATTTAAATAGCTCTCCCACCAACAATGTGTGCACTCCCCACTGATTGAGTAAAACTGTTTCTAAAGTGTCCATTCTGAGCATGCTTGTNGAGTCATGTCACAGTCCCTTATATGTGAGTTTGGAAAATGGGGAAGTTGCCCATAGCAACCAATCAGATTCAAGCTCTCAGTTTCATTTTACACACTGGAGAATGTGAACTCGAATCTGATTTCTATGGGCAACACCCCCACTTTTCAATCTCACTGCAATCTCGCCGCTTAGTAAATATACCCCTAAGACCATTCTGTCACTGAGAAGAAATCTTACACATTAATGCATGTATAACATGAAGGAAACGTTTTTACTTAATTCACCAAATTAAAGATACAGAAAAGTGTCAAAAGAAAAAAAATACCTTTACAGATCCAGTATTTTGTAAGATGACTATCATGTCGAGAATTGTGTCTGCAGCAAAATATAATGGCTTCCATATCTCTTNATTTACAGTTTCTCTGGTTATGGAAAATTCTTGAATGGATTCAAATTGTTTTGTTATAAACTGTAACTCAAGGATAATGTTCCAAAGTATTCGACTAGCATTCTGAAGTAATGTCCAGTGTCCTCCCCGATGCGCTAAAACCTAAATATTTAAAATACAAAACTCTAACTCCATAACAAAGACATTTTCCAGATAATACACATAGGGGTATATTTACTATGCAGGGAATTTGCTGGGGAATTGAAAAGTGGGGATTCGAGCTTACATTCTCCAGTATGTAAAATGAAACCGAGAGCTCGAATCTGATTGGTTGCTATGGGCAACATCCCCACTTTTCAATTCCCCAGCAAATTCCCTGCTTAGTAAATATACCCCATAATCATTATTTGGTCAGAACAATGTAAACCAAAAAATAATTTTAAATAACAGAGATCCAGACCTCCTCACACATTGCATAAGTGTGGAGGTCTGATAGTCTGCATGTAAGAGGGAAAGAACTCTCATATTACTCCCCTCTCACAGGGATACTTTTCAGCAGTTCTGCCATAGGCTTGTCTTAGATCTCCCATGCGNAAAAGTGGTTGTACGCGTTCTGTACAACCATAACATCCGCGGCATAACATCTGGTGCACGCAGGTGTTAAATTTAGGCTGACTTAGGCAAAAGGCTGGGGTATGCAGTGTAACATACAGATGTTTGGATTAAGACTAAATTTGCATTTANAGTCAATATAAAATCGAGCAAGCAGGTGGTAAGCAGTTTCTGAAGGTCAGAGAATGAGCTGTATTGCGGAACCTTTCCTGTACTGTAAATTAAAGTTATTGAAACAATGTTAATTAACAGAACTGAAGATCATTGATTGCACTGATTTTCTCACCTACGAAACAGCAGTGATACATGCCACAAAGACATTTACTGGCCAAATAATGAATTGAGCATAAAGCATAGAACGGAGATCCCTTAAATGTTTAACTGAAATGACTACACCGTCAAATGTTAGAAGTCATTTCATTAAAGAAGAATAATAAGAAAATGGCATTTGCTGTACACCATTCAAAAACACAAGCAGCAATTTAATACTTAGGCCACGACTGGATTTAATTGGGACACGGAATGCAAAGAGAACACAGTGTAATACAGCATAGCTTCATAATTATGTCTTACCACTGCTCTTTTAAGGGCAATACAAATCTTTTCAAAGTGCTCCAAGAGTATAACTGAGGAATTATATTGTTTCAAATGCTCTCTTGCGGATGGAGATGGAGTGTCTGCGTCATTGGTCATCTGGGTACGTGGAGTATCGGGGTCACTGCGTTTTGTACTTGGATTAGAATATTCAAATGATTCTAAAAAAA
>JABWIB010001500.1:50158-74537 GCA_016617825.1 Platyplectrum ornatum | reverse complement strand
TTATATCCATTTCACTATATATTATATACATCTCGCTATATGTTATATCCATTTCACTATATGTAATATTCTGCTTGCTATATGTTAATGTCAACTTGCTATATTGTATATTCATCTTGGTATGTCTTATATGCATCTTGCTATATGTTATATCCAGTAAGCACCGTTTAGTCATATGTGTAGCAGGCCTCTACAATTTATATTTTTGCAATTTTCTACAATTAATATTTTTTTAGTTCCTACCCATTCCAGTAGCATGCACAGACATATGAAACCACAAGCCTACATTAAATATTCTGCACTGTCCTTTCTTAAAATAAAGTTGGGTCCAGTATTTCAAAGTTCAGTACATGTGAACATTATGCTTTTTATTTATTTATTTATGTATTGTTGTATATTTTACTAATTGTCCATACACTTATAGTATTTATCTGTGGCATTGCAAGTCTCATACCGCTGGGGTTAGCTAGCAGTTTCTAAAGCACTTTAGCACAATCAAAGTGTAATTAGTAAGTTAGGGCCAGATTCAGATTTACACTCTCATAACTTACACTCTCATGAGCAAATCCATGTTGAATTGCAGGGGAGGTAAAATGAATGTTAGTGTGTGCATGCAGGGGGAATACTTTATTGTTGCATGTTGCACACAGATGCTGACCAGCGTTACTGTTACAATCTTACTAGACTTGGGCTAGGAAACATCATCACTAAACTCTAATACTGTTTGCAACTAATGAAATTGAACTCCCCTGCAATTTAATATGGTTTTGCCCATGAGAGTGTAAGTCATGAGAGTGTAAATCTGTCCATCAGTGTGCTGTCACACTACTAATGACGTTGTAGTCAGTATGGTAATGAAGAAACGACACACAATTTGTGAAAATTGCCCATTTCACCGCACATTTGCATGGAGTTATTAATAGATAGTAAGAATTTTTATACAATATATTTAGCGTACTAAGAAAAATCAACTGGTATTTTTATTGATTAAATTAAATTGCATACATTGAAGAATTTCACCCACTTCTATGTTTCCACTGCACACTGAAGTGTCATATATCTGTCCCTAAATAAAACGACTTTTTACCTTGGTAACCTTGTCAGGCTTTTAGTAACATATTTTTACTAAGATCAAAGTGTTCTGATTTAATTAGATTTACAAACTTATACAGAAACTTATTCTAAAATTGTTAGTTAATGTATGTTTAAAGCTTTGGAAATGATCCCTGTTTTTATTGAACTGGATCCCCAGTAACATTTCTTTTTGTATTGCTCTAGGCTACCATGTCTTTTCCAGTAATGAATGGAGGAGAAAGCTTAAAGCATTAATAGCAATTGTGAAATCACTTTAATGAAGAATACTTTGGCAAAATCATAATCCAATGTATTTCTACATTTTGGCTGTGGATGCTGTTATTTTACAAAATAGCTTAAAGCTAAAATTCTTAGGAAGTATACTGTACTTAGAAACAGTAAAAACAACTATGGGGTTGATGAAGATATAAGACACTGAAAAAGAAAGGCAACAAAGCAAAGAAGGGGTGTACTGGAGAACATGTAGGAATATTGCTCTATGATAATGTCGATTTTGGGGAACATTTAAAAGTTTTATAAATATTTGATTCACATGGAGATCTTTTTCTCGGTTCTTTCCTTACATTAGTCTGCTGCTGTTGTCGAGTCTTTCAATCCAGAAATGTGACTGAAAGGTGCCTCCTGGGGTATCACCTAGGCCAGGTACTATAGAGAACTCTTGGAGAGACACAGGTTGCCTACCCCTGCCCTAGAGGATTGCTTTACCCCAACTTACCACCCCTCTATGTAGAACCAGAAGTCCCAGCATGCTTTAACTGCACAGACATAGCTGATACCTGGCAAAGCATGCTGGGACATGTAGTTTGACAACACCTGGAGAGCTGCAGGCTGTCTACCGTGGCCTAGGTCTACCTATCACCCTTACTCTGTTACTACTGGTACCTTGCTATACCTAGGTTTTCTAGAGGTATTTAATGTATATACATAAGTTGTGTAATACTCTGTCATGTTGAATAAGACAAAATATTACATGACATTATGGGATAAGGCAAAAACTGACCTGTACTGAGAGCAAAAGTTTGTTACCCCAGGGACAGGGAGTTAGAATGTTATTATTTCCACTTTCTATTAAAGCAGTATAGTAATTATAGGTCCAGATAATAGTATTGGATAATTTACCTACTAATATATTTGTTAGGTGAGTGCATGATGATTTTATTTTTAGGGACATACATGCACACTGTACATTCATAGAAAAAATAGAACCCAGTCGATAATAAAAATGTAATCTAATTTAAAATCTGTTTCATTCGTATTTTGAACACAATGGTATGCTGTGTTGACTTGCCAAATGCCTTGAATAAAGAGATTTATAAATCATATTAAATGATGATTGAAACAGTAAGACATTGAAAGCCATCTGCCTGTACTTTATTTATATACAGTAAGTCAGAAAGAAAGGGCTCATTACAAAGCCGTCCATTAATCAGAAACAATAACACAGTATAATCTCCTTGTGCCACTGTTTCATAGAAAACACATTTTCCTCTGATTCAAAATTAGAAGTAATATAAAAGTGTAGTACAGTAGGATATTCATTATTACATTGTCTAGAAGGTTGAATAATTATACCGTCCAGACATGCTATTTCAAAAGCAACTTCACAGCGATGGTAGACATATGAGAATATTCTGTACATCACTAGATGAAATGAAGTACTGTATTTGCTGAAAAATAAAATGTTTATTTTGAATATGTAAAACATGATGCTTGTCATTACCTATTATTATTACCATTATGATTATATACATACTTTTTTGCTGTAGGAAAATGCATCAAAATAGAAATTCAATTCCTATGTGCACATGACATATTAAGAAACCATGGATTTAAAATTTTATATTTGTTGATTACACCACTGCCACGCTACACCCAGCCCTAACCTATCATTGAACTAAACCAATGATGGAGGGAGGGCGAGGAGACCCACCACGAACAGCTACCCAATTTCCATTCCCTTTATAACCCAATCAACATGCAAGATTCGCAAATGAACCATATTTTATTTTAGAATGGGGCTCCCTGAGGAGGATCCCCGGCTCTGATTTTGTTACATACAAAAACAACAAGGCACTACATTACAATTTAGACATCAATTAGCATAGCTTATATCGACTTATCGACTCAGTGTACAATATTTCACAGTGAACATAGCATACAGGGAATAACATTGCGACTCTTCCAACATTCACAGCTCAATAAATCAACATAAAAGTAAAGTCTCACACTGCAAGTCAAGAAAGCGTAGGCCTAGGCGGGGGTTGACAAATTAGGCAATACTCGTCCCAGACCTCCTCGCCGATAATCTCTGCCATCGTCTTCCCAATTCTCGGTTGGTCGGTGGATCACCATAGGTCTTTATGTGTCACTTGCACATAAAGTTGTCACTTGCTCCGACCACTGGGCTAACTTGAACAGCAACTTCTCTCTGTGTCTAGCCGCACAGCCTGTCCCCTTCTTCCGATTTGTCTCTTGGTGGCTTCAGATAAACGTTTCCAGGTCACTCCAACGCTTTCTCCGGCTCCCTCATCCAATCACCGAGAGGTGACTCTAATATCCTGGGACACCTGGACTGTATGGCCTCACCATCTGAACAAGTGGTCCTGCAGCTGCATCTGGCTTCGGTCCTCCAGGTCTGCCCAATCACACAGGGAAGCTAATTCATCTACCGACAGGATCAACGCCAATTCCATGATGTCAAACCGCCAGTTGCGTACTATCACCGCCCAGATCTTAACCGTCTCTCCACTTTTCCCGCTTTCCACAACTTTTATACCCTTCACGTCAGTCCATTATTAGCAGTTACAAGACCTAGGCCCGTGGTGCACACATGATTCATAGAAACTCAGGAGTCTGGTCTAGCACCTGCTTGTTCTTCAGCCAATTAGTCTGCACATAACATCATCATCACCTCTCTTTCACCCCAGTAACAGAAATCAAGTCAGAGCCAACAACCTCCCCTAGTCTAGTCCAGCTCACACTTAACCCCTTGTGATCCTGGGTTATCACAACAGTTTTCACAATAAATACTAAAAATATGAATTCACTGACAATAAATACTGATGATGCCATTTTTTTTTTGAAAAAAAAAAAAAACTTTTTTGGCAGCTAGACAAGCCTGTATAGCTAAGGAAATCTTTACACTGTTTTGGGTATAGTTGTGATAATTGTTTTTTTTAAGTGTTTATGTTAACACTGGTTCTCATAGTACTTCAAGAGAGAAGGAAAGTCTCATTACTTTTCAAGAGCTGATTGGTGTACAACCCATTTACAAGCTACTACACTTCTGGAATAATTCCTAGATTGGTAGGGCTACAGAACCCACATATACAGCTTCTCTTTTAATGCTTTACTGATATTTTGTTATATGTTGAATTTGCAATTATATTAACCATGAGAACCATGAGAAGTTAATGGGTTAAATAAATAGTTTACAATTTCTGAATAACATAAATTGCTATACAATTTGGGGAGGGCATTTATACTGTAATATTTGCATTTGCTATGGACCTCTTCTACACAAATTCTCCTAAAATGTGCTCATCAGTTTTTTGGCCTCTGGTACCTCAATCCCTCCTCCCATCTCTCCTTACTTGAATCTCCAATTGTCTCTGACATTTCCTCCTGGACAGCTAAGACTGAGCTGATCATATAACTGCACCACTGTCTCCTCCAGTGAACAAGTGTTCTGTCTTGGATTTATGCTCAAATCCACCCTCTTCTTCAATCCACACAATTCAGTACCTGACAGACCCTTTCTCACTGTGGAAGCAACTACGACCATCATCTACTTTCTGATCATTTCCCAACTTAACTACTGTAATCTTATCTGGTCTTTCCCATGACCTTTCCTCTGTGCTGCCTGGATCATCTCTACATTCTATACTGACTCCCCTTTATCTTCAGAACCACGTCCTAGCTTCTCACTTACAATGATATGTGGCTTGCTGTTACAATGTGCCGATATTTTACACATCATATCAGTGGTCGAAGTGGAAATTTTGAAGAGGGGGTATGGGTATTTAGAAGTAACGGTATGGAAACACTGTATATAATAGAAGTCAATGGAGATTTTAAGTTTTTCAATTACATCAATGGGAGAAGTGCCGGTATGGCATACCCCGTATACACCCCCACTTCGAGCCCTGCATCATATCCTAGCATTATAACATGAATGTGTGTGATTCTTTGACAGCTCTGAAGTAGACAGCGTAGACACGCAAGCAATTAGGACCCTATTGCTCTAATGATACCAGGTACTATATTTCCAAACCCTGTACTTCTATATGCCAAATCTTAATCCTCCATGTCCCGAGTCTATCCCTAACCTTCCTCTTCTATCTCCAACCTTAACCCTCCATATCCTGCAGCTTAACCCAAACCTTCCTTCCCAGTAGCGGAAACCTTTTCTTCCTGTTGGAGAGACCACAATTTGCTATTGGGAACAGGTACTTTGTACAGACTGTCAAAACCCGCTCGTACAGGATCCAGCATCCATATTTGTCAAAGCCTTCCCACTCCCTTACTAACCCACTGACCTATGCTTCTTGTTCAGTGATTATGCCTTTGGCGTCATACCTCTCCTTTATAAAAAAAAAACCTCTCCCAAACCTCCTCCCTCGTGTGTATCCTTTACAGTCACCTCCCCACTGTCTACAGCGGCACCTATCCCTCTGGTTCTATGTTTGTTAATGTCCCGTCATCATTTGTACAGGATCTAGCGTCCATATTTATTACCATCATCATTATTATTATGATTACTATTATTGCTATTGTTTTCCATTACTTTTTCAACTTATCTTACTCCATATTTTATTCAATTGCAAACACAATTCAATACATCATGCAGATGTAATATTGATTCTAGCCCTAATGAATATTATTATTTAGTTATTACATTTCTGAACTTGGCTGCAGAAACTCATGTATGAAAGGCATGAATTGTGACATACACAAATATATATCAAATTATTTATAATGAATTTCCATATTTTGGCAGGATTCATTTTTGGAACGACACATGTTTCAACAATAAAGTTTTCCTGTTTGACACATCTTAATCATGGTGTTGGCATTGCTGCCGCTGCTGTCTTTGGAGAACCACCACTGTGGTTTCTTTAGAATATATGCCAAAACAGTCACTCCTATAATGGCATGGACAGTATGTGTACACATACAGTATATATGTTGACATGAATATATGCACATTTTTAAATGCTACATTATGTTACAGGTAGCTTTACAAAGTGTTCCGTCATTAGCAGGGCATATTTCACTTTAAGAAACATATTTTACAGAAGACTACCCTCCATGACCGCAAGCATAAGAGCTGTGAAACATGTTATGATCTGTATCCGTTTTATGACCCTGTTTTCTTTTCACATGCCTAACAGGGAGGTTGTTGTTTAAGCATGAATTGTACTATAGAAGCAGAGATCAGTATAACATTCATAGAATGTTACTTTTTTGCACTAGCAAAACAGAACTTTCAACAAGGATTACATGACAAAGAAAACACATTAATAATGCAACGGGAGAACCTTATCTTTAGAATGCATTTAATCTCCTCTTAGAATATAGATACACATTTGGAAGTGTATGGTAAATACTTGGGTTATTAGTTTACTTAGTTATTGAGTGTAGAAGAGTTCTATGCTCTTAATTGTTTAAGGCAAGTTAGGACAATTCCGAAGTAGCAATATCTGTACTTTACCCAAAAAACTGCCAAAGTAATTTTGTTAAGTGGACAAAAAAAAGTAGAATGCCCACACAAATTTAAATATCTTGATACATTACAACAAAACTATACCAATTACCATTACATAAGCAGATAACATAGGACCGAATGAAGCGTACGCTGGAATTGATTAGTGTGCAGTGCCCCAAAATATTCTACCTACCCCAAGAAGTCTTGTACACCATCCTTGCATAAATGCTGGGCAGTGAGGGGGTCTGGATAGTACGTAAGGGCGAAGACAGTTCTTGGTGTACTATACTGTGGGCAGGGCCGGCGACGGGGGGTACAAGGGGGACATCTGTGACGGAGCCCTGTTACTAGTGTTATCACTATTGAGGGGGGCCCAAAAAAATCTGGGAGTACCGGGGCCCCAAGATTTCTGTTGCCGGGACTTACTGTTGGTATCACATGCCTCCTCCCGCCCTTGGATGCGAACCAGATCAGTAAGTGCACAAGGGCGTATTCGCACCTCATTTTGCATACAGTTTTTATATCTAGTCTGCGTAAAAAAACAAAACATTTTTTCCTTGGTCTGGATCCAGTCCATACATTATACATGCTCTATACATTCTGGGTTATTAAATCCCACCATCATAATAGGCTAGCTATCATCCGGCAGTCTGGATATGGTTCTTTATCACTGTCAATTAATATTGCTGGAATGTGAAACACAACCAGTTTACATTGTGGAAGAGCTGGATTAGAGCACCTTGGCGATACATTCCATAACATGTCTAGGTGCCAGAAATGCAGTGTCTGCTGTATCCACTTATTTAATCTTATAAGTAAGGCTGGTTATAGCAATGCTAATAATGATTTGATCCTAAGCCACTGGCTTTGAACTCCTTACAATGGGTATATTTCTCTTGGATTTTATTGTACTTTTAAAATCTGATTTTTTTCACATATGCATGATTGGTTTCCAGTAGCAGCTGTAGTGGTTTACCACATACAGCGTTTATTAGTTTAGCAGATAATTATATGTGCATTAAATATTGGTTGAAGATATTCTACCGTATTATCAGTATTGCTGTAAAGTGTTAGTAAAAATTCCATCATATGACACCTAAACATACCAGATGTTTATGGCTCCATTACATGTAAATGCACTTTGTGTAAATATAATTAAAACCTAGAAAAGAAACGTTTACTCTGTAATGACAACTTATGAGGACATAATAAACCTAATATACCCTATACTTTGTGCTTGCAACTCTGTGAAAACAGCTGCAAGTAAAACCTTAAACACTTTTATACTATTTACAGTAAACATTCTTCAACACTCTTCACACACTATCATCATCTCTTTGAAGTTGCAGGAAATAAAACTTGGGAACCTTACTGGTAATTCTATTAAGTTATTTAGCCTGGTTGTTACCGTTGGTAAAGGCCTGGTAGAGAAGGTACCTAACACAAAATGTGTTGTACAAACCGGCTTAGCATTGTTTCCCTCGATACATATTTGGGAAAGATGTAATATGGACAAGGGTTGTGAGATTCCGACTAGGTCATAAATATAATAAGAAAATAACAAAAAAATCATATACAAAATATAATTGAGGTTTAAATGTAAATGGGTGAATTGTTACTGTACCACAAAGAATTGGAATGTACTTTCACCATTGCCTAGAAGTAAGATAAAAAGGTAGATAAACAGAAACCTATCTAGTAAACTCTTTTATTAGTTAACATTTATTAGTTACATTTTAGGACACTATGTCTAAAAGATATGTTTGGGTAATAGATCTGGAAGTAGATTATCTCCCATGGATAAGGGAAGAGATCACCAGTGAGTTTTATCAGTCCTGAACAGCTAGACCTAGGTAATAGAAAGTTGTTAAATCTACATAATATACTGATTAAATTTACCACCTCCTTCCCCCAGGTGTAATTTTACGCTCTTACTTGTCCAATGTGAGAATTTGAGACATGGGAAATGTATTGTCCTAAGATATTGCATGACTTGTAACAAAGTGTGTTTACACATACTTGTTGCCAGTTCTTTGAGTGTATTCCTCTTTCTGCAATTTCTAAGCTATGTTCTAAGTACTTCCATAGAATAAAACAAAGCAAAGCAAAAATTCCCTATCTGCAGTTAGGTGTTGCTGTGTTGTGTGTGGTCATGTGATGTCTGATATTAGAGGGACCAGAGTTTCTTCATACTAGGAAGCTTTCCTTGCTAGAATACTCATTTAGTGTTCTGTGGTCTGGTTGATTTAGTATTCTGTGGCCCGGTTCATTTAGTATTTTGTGGCCCGGTTCATTTAGTATTCTGTGGACCGGTTCATTTAGTATTCTGTGATCCGTTCCTTATACTTATCTGAGGTTTGTGTTTGTATCACAATCTGCACACATGCTCTTGTATCCCAATATAGAAAAAAAACTTAAGACTGCACTGGTTACATGAATAAATACCAGGGTGCAAATCCCATTAACTAAATTCACAACAGAATGCATTTTGCACATGTTCCTGCAGTCCAGTTTACTTATGTGATATAGTGTTACAGTCCATGCTACTGTGCTTGGCTTTAGTCATTTTAGTATACATAAAGGTTACTTAAAAGTAATCTAGTTTCAGTTTAAAAATGTATTTTTTTTTAAAAAACGTAACAGATCCACCTTAATAATATAAGACAGAAATTTATACAATTTATAAGAGAAGGTTTTAGTATTTTTCCAGACATTACTATAACAAACACCTTTCTCTGTACAAAGCACTATTTTTCTAATTTCAGTTTGCAATAAATGGCGCATAACGGGTCTTTTACTTTCATGCATCTTTTAATTAAGAGAAGGATTAGAACTATTTAAATGTGCATGACTGAGTTTCGGATTAGGTTATAAGAAGCACAGTTAATGGGGAATTAACTGTACACTCTAAAATATAATCCTTTTAAGACGTTAAACTTGTAATTTATTTTCCTTTTTTTTCTGATAAAAGAGCTCATATTATACAAAAAAAAAAACTGATAATCAGAGTGGTTTTTGCATTGAAATCCATACCGAATATGTTTGAGGTGACTTTTAATGTTGCTGCCAAGTCTCATTTAGCTGTCATTACCAATTGCTTATTTCATTAAGTTACAATACAGATGTTGTGGAGACTAGACGGTCATTTAAATAAAGTAGCCACTTGGTCTTTATAAGTTGGTCCGCAACTCAAATGAAAAGGAGATCAGGTGCGTCCAAGAAATGAAACAGAAAACAATGCACAATATTGAAATGTGAAACTGTGGCCAGAACTATATTATTGCCAAAAATGTCATCAACTTGCCAGCTTTATTTTAGGCCTTGTTAAAATGTGTTCACAAAATATCTAACACCGTTCACTGCTGTGGATGTTAAGCTTACAAATGGTGTATATATAGAACACTCTGTACTATTTAAAATGAGTTTCCAAAGATTATAAAGTCGAACAAACATGTTTATGTCTTCCAATTTTCCAATGGCAGAACATTATATAAACCAACCACTTTTTTCTTTAACTATCTAATTTATCGATAATCATCACTACTTTATACTTGTTTTGTAATTAAGAAAAGGAAATTTATGCATTTTGGGCAAAGGAAAATGACAGAATTTTTATAGGGCAGAAAACAAAACAAACAGGTACAATATGGATCACTGAGTATTTACTTTATCAGAATCTTAGTATATGTTCAGAACATTAATCCCGAAATGTCTATGTCTACAACATAGTGTTATTAATACAATGGCTGTTGTGTCATTGAGATTAATTATATTTTGGACAGCATTTGTGGAAGAAGAATAGAAATGAAAACGTTAACATTTAAGGCAGTAGTCTTCAAGGTTGGACTGTTAGTGTTTACTTTTAAGGCAGTGGTCTCTGTTGGTGAACCCCACAAACACGTCAAGCATACTTTGGTAACTAGAGAACGATTGTTGCTTAGTATCTGTAATATCTGTGCATTAAAACCATCTACAGTGAACTTTAGATAATGTTTTGACAGTTGTACCACTGGGAGAGTTGACTTAAGTGATTCGAAAAAAGTCTGGATAGTCTGGAGTCAGAAAAGTAGTGGAGTTAAAGTTTAGTGTGTAGATCGGAGTAGTGGCAAAAGGTTGAGGGTGTAAACATTGTTGCGCTGCTGAATATGGTTGCAGAGTTAAAGCAATGCTGAGAGAGCTGAAGGAGACAAGAAGTACAGGAATCTACAGTGATCCGCAGGCTTGTAGTACTATGCAAAAAGTCAAGTTATGTTATTCTGGTACCTTCAGTTAGAGTAATTCTGGACATTTAGTGGTGGTACAAACTTCAAATATTAGAAGTGTCTAGCAATTTAGGCATGTCATGTATGAAACCGACAATTTAGTAACTTTTAGTTACTTTTAGCATATCCTTTATTATTGCATTAAAACACAGCATAACAAAAACATATGTGGCAAGCAGAAATCTGAATGACTGAAAAGCATGAACCAGATGGCAAAATAATATCCGATTCAGCAGATTACACTGGCTAGCTGTTTACATTCTCACTCCCACTAGTGTTATGACCTATTCCTTGCAACTTCACATTTGATTGCTGTTAAACTACTTGAAGTTGATCTTGAGATGTCAAAAAAGTAACATTAGTATAAAAAGAAATATACCTTACAAACACGTAAGTTTGAGCACAATATTTTTATTTCATTAGGTTATTTATTTAGTAAATTTAGTAGTATAATTATGTTTGTTGCTTCTATTGAATAAAAACAGTGCCCCTGCATCTAAATAATTAACATTTTTAATTTCAGGTACCCTGTGTGGACCTGAATGACTACTGTCTCTTAGCAGGAACTGGATCCCCCCACTGACTCTGTGCTAGTGGGGAGACTGATGTGCGGGGAAGGGGGGGGGCAAATAATACAGATGGGGGGGACAAAGGGTAGTGACAGCCAATACTATGCTCTGTCCCCAGGGCTGCCATCAGTAATTGTGGGGCCTGGGACTACCAAAATATTATATGCTAGTACTGGCATCTAAGTGAGTACTGGTGTGCCAGGACAACAGGGAATACAGACAGAAAGCTTCCACATGGAAGATTTCTACCTGTACTCCCACTGCTGCCGTTGCATACGAGTGGCAGTAGTGAGGGGTCATGGTGCCAGGCCCGGGACATTACAGGCTCTTCATTAGCTCTGGTCCAAAACCACAGGCTCTCCAGTAAGCTCTGCCCTACCACAGGCTCACCATAAAGCTCTTCCCCATCACAGGCTCTCAGTAAGCGTTGCCCCAACACAGGCTCTCCAGTAAGCTCTGCCCCACCACAGGCTCTCAGTATGCTCTGCCCCACCACAGGCTCTCAGTAAGCTCTGCCCTACCACAGGCTCTCCAGAAAGCTCTGCCCTACCACAGGCTCTCATTAAGCTCTGCCCTACCACAGGCTCACATTAAGCTCTGCCTTAACACAGGCTCTCCAGTAAGCTCTGCCCCACCACAGCCTTTTCAGTAAGCTCTACCACACCACAGGCTCTCCATCAAGCTCTGCCCCATCAGGGCCAACATCAGGGAGGGACCCCCCCGGCAGTGGCTCGGCGCCCTATACCGGTGTGCCGGCCGCTGCTGACAGCCTCCCTGAACTCACTTAGACGCCATTTTTGGCGTCTAAGTGAGTTTAAATAGGCCAAATGGCCTCCTGCGGCGACATCATGACGTCACAACATCCTGCCGTTATCTGGGGGACCCTGCCTCACAGGACTTTGTGAGTCCCAGGCCCGGATGATCCTGGTGGCGCCCTGTGTCCCACCACAGGCTCACAAGTAAGCTCTACCCCCCCACAGGCTCTCCAGTAAGTTCTGCCCCACCACAGGCTATTCAGTAAGCTCTACCCCACCACAAGCTCTCCAGTAAGTTCTGCTCCTCCACAGGCGCTATGCTTTTTCCCACCACAACCTATTATAGCTCTCAAGACACAAGACTTTTTATATTTGTTCACGTAATGCACTTAGCTCTAAAAATTGTTACACTTACGTCTTACTAGTGTATGTTTAACCCTTGATTTTGGTGTATTTTTCGACTTTGTATCAGCCTCTCTATATTTGGTCAGGATGTATTGACATGGAATGGATTGAACATATTTTAACCAATAAGGACATTGAAAGGTTCTAAATCTACACTAGTCAGTTGCTGTGTAGACCTTGAAAACATTGCATAGTTTTGTGTCATATGCACTTCTATTAAACTGAAGTACAGACATCCAGCTTGTTTAGCTTATCTCTCATTCCCATATACTAACAATGCCAGTCTTTATTAAGAAAACGTGTTCTTATTTGTTTGAAAACAAATAAACATATTTTTATATTTTAATAAATTATCTTCATGTGATCCAGATGCCTCCAATTATTTGCAAAGCAGTCTGTGTTGGAGAAAAATAGGAAGTGAACTTGAATGCCCAGGTTAAAAATGTGATCTAATTAAGAAAATTAAAAGCTTTTGTTCTGAATTTCATCTGTCAGCATTGTGAGCTTCTGGATTCTGTAAGTGGCAACACATCAATCAGCCTGTATGGTATTTCAGGAAATAACACTGTCATCCCATTTGTTAATGACATATATCCCAGTGCCTGTGTTCATATGATGCTTTGGAAAATTGCTGTCACACTTTCCCCCCCCCAATTGAATTAATTTAAGCATTTAATAAATTGTATTTGTCTGTAATTTTAAATTCCATTTAAAATCTTTTTTAAATTACTGAGATTAAAATTTTCGAAAGGAAAACAAAACAAAATGGTTCCATATTTAATATATTGTCCAAACATGCTTAAATATCAGCGCAATTTTCAAATTATTATGTTGATCAAATTCCAAATAAAATCTAAGCGTCAGCAGATGATCTGCATACTGCAGAGAGCTATGGAGGCACTCCTCCCAGTCACAGCTGTTTCATTTTGCTGTGTATGATTTTCAAAGCCAGACATGCAAAAAAAAATCAAATGTTTGAGCAATGTTTGCTGATTATTAGTTTGAAGGTGTAAATGAAGCAAGGCCGAGTTCTATGGGCTAAGTTGGTTTTCTGTGGTTTGAAGCTGAGGGAATATATATATTAAACTGCAGAAAAGCAAAAGTGGAGATTTTGCTCATAGCAACATACCTCCCAACCTTGCTGTCTTTGAAAATGGGACCAATAAATTCTGTCACAATCCAGCCTCACCCAAGTCCAACCCTGCCTCCACCTGAACCTTGCCCAGCTCCACCCAAGCCTTGCCCCTTTATCCGGAAAAATAATAATTGAAAAAAAAGAAAAAAGCTTTGTTCCCTAATCTAATTCCCCAATTACATGCTGTATTATCCAGTTACATGATGTGTGTGTGTGTGTGTATATATATATATATATATATATATATATATATATATATATATACACACAGGGTGGTGGTTAGCTGCAGGTGCATGAGAGGCAGGGGTAACTCTACACAGAGAAAACAAACAGGAAAAAATGCCCCAGGATCACTGCAGTTAACCAGTAACCAATTATGTAATTGTGAGAAGCCCCCTGCCATGTCAAAGCTTTTCTGCTAAGGGGGTCCTAACTCTAAACAATGAGAGTCCCATAATAGGGTCACATGTAAATGTTTCAAAATTGAGAGCTAACTCACCTAGAGGCACCCCANGGCCTCCACAAGGCTCATGTGAACCAGCACTCCCTCTCAGCTACTGGTCCCAGAGAAGCCACACACATACATATATATATATGTTACGGTTAATGTGCAGAATCAGTTAATGTGCACATTACCTAGTTAATGTGCACATTAACTGATTTGGTCTGGTAATGTGCATAAGGAAGTCTTTTCTGCACATTACCTAGGTAATATGCACATTAACGGCGTCGATGCAGTTAATGTGCACATTACCTAGGTAAAGTGAGGAAAAACAGCAAGAGCATGCATTATAAATCATTTGCATGATGCAGGATTTTGCCGTCTGACATTTGGGACCTATATGTTAAGACCTTGCCAGTTAATAAACCAAATCTCGGCACATGACGCCCCTATAGAATGATCCACTATTTTCTCCCACCACTCCCGTATAAGTGTAGCGCAGTTAACGCATTTAACGCAGTACCCTCCTCCCGCCGCTCCCGTATAAGTGTAGCGCAGTCAACTTATACCTCTTTTCCACCAAAAATCCAGGTTCGGACACTGGGTTTTTTTTTACCCAGGTGAAAAAAAAATTAATAATATAGAACCTCTTTTTCACTGCAGTGTGAACCTGGGATTTTATTTGTCCAGGGTTGACACCAATTCCACTGAATGCAGTAGAGTATTGTAACCTTCTACGTTTTAAAGGGAACCCCCTTTTTCAGCTGCAGCGGGTAAATTCCCAGTAAAAACCCTGCAATGGTCCCGGAAAAAAAAAACCCTGTGTCTGTGTGCATAAACCCAGGTGTTTTTTTTTTTATTAGTGGAATAGGGGTATAAAGGTATCCTGCTCCTGCATAAGTGAAGTGAAGCGCAGTTAACCTACAGTATCCTGCTCCCGTATAAGTGAAGCGCAGTTAACCTACAGTGTCCTGCGGGTAATCGAAAGCGTCAGGTAGTTTTTTTTTTTTTCTCTTTCTATGTTTTTTTCACACTTTAACTAGGGCCTGGTAGGTAATGTGCACATTACCTAGTTAATGTGAGAAACGCAAGCGAGATGAAAGCAATTTCCTCACTTTAACTGCTCGCCCCAGTTAATGTGCACATTAACTAGGTAATGTGCACATTAACTGGTTGCTGCACATTATCTGTAACATATATACATGTCTAGGGGGTTGCAGCCACTCAAAGCAGACTCCAATATAATTTAAACAGAAATACTTATTGTAGCAAAATCATCATGTATATATATATATATATATATATATATATATATACAGGGCCGCCGCGCTGTAGGATCACTCGGGCCGGGCCCCCCACTTAACGCTAGAACGTTGTGACATCACAACGTCATACCTCCCAACTGTCCCGCTTTTAGCGGGACAGTCCCGCTTTTGGGGGACAGTCCCGCTTTTGGGGGACTGTCCCGCTGTCCCTCCCGATTCCNTGTTTGTTCCGCTGAGGGGACAAACATGACTTTTATTATATTTTATAATATAGCCGCGATTTGCGGAGCTCAAAGGGGCGGGGCTTATGCAACTCCGGGGGCGGAGTTGGGTGGTCTGGGGGCGGAGTTGGGCGGGTCCAGGGTGGAGTTGGGCTGGTCCGGGGGCGTGGTCAGGGCCAGCCAGGAGGCAGGGCTTAAGTGTCCCAACCTCACGTCCCCCAATGTTGGGAGGTATGCAACGTCACCACAGGAGGGACTTTAGTAAGAGGCAGTGGCCCGGCGCCCGGTATTGGTGTGCTGGCTTCTGCCGGCAGCCTGCCTTAACTCAGTGTGTTCAGGCAGTCCGATAAAGGGACTTCCCTATGCCCAGCTTATTAGAGCCAAATATAAATGTAGTGATCCTGAGACAGCCGATTTACAGATGTCAGAAATTTTGGACCAGTTCAAACAGAGGGGGTTACCCTCTAACGGCTTAATGCAGGCCAAAATTAAGGTTGATCCCATAGAACACAGCTCTCTGCTCATCCCCAAAGATAAGAAGAAACTAGTGAAGAAAATTCCTTGGGTAACTAAATATTCTCATTTCAGAAGCACACAACTAAGACAAAGTGGCCGATTTTGACTACGGTTGCCACATTGCCGGCATTAAAATCTTCCTCAGTGATCTTTAGCCACACGAGGGGTAGTAACTTAAGGAGTTTATTATGTAAATCAGACATCATCTCTAAGGAAAGTCCAAGAAACGTCTTGACTAGGGCTGCTGGCTGCTACCGCTGTTTGGGCTGCTTGACCTGCCAACAGCTGGTGGCCGGTAATGCCTTTATACATCTATGTACTAAGAAGAGATTTCTGATCAAACACGTGATCTCTTGATGTCCATGTGGCCTTGTATACTTGAGCAAGACTCTGGAAGCTCAAAGAAATATATATACAAAACAATAATTAAGAAGTATAAACTGGGATTGTTCTACTGCACTGTCTATGTTTCTCCAAATCCAGATAAATGTACTACATGAACACTGTTAGCACATTATTCCTTATTATACCCCGTTCACATAGAATACCCTGGTAAATCTGTTTCTAACGAGCAGGGTTGTTAGCTGTGGATCTAAATTACCCTGGTAATTAACCCTGTTCACAGTGCTGAATTACGCTGGTAATTCACAAACTACCCTGGTCCTACACCGTTCACACTGAACAAGGGTAGTTAATAGTAATTTTAACGCCGATCACAATGAGCACACTACCTGGGTAGTTCAGTCAACCCCGAAAGTTGGCTGATTTACCCTGGTAATAGCCCTCTATGTGAACGGGGTTATGACTGTTCATAATCCTTTATTCAATAATGACAAAACAATAAGTAATATTAATAAAGAGATAATCAATTTTAGACAGTTTAAGATAATTAAATAGTCAAATGTTACCCCGCGCCAAAGCCCGATTTAAAACTTCTGTGGTTGGCGGTTTATAATAGTTTATAATACTTGCAGTTACATCTTTACGTCATACTATACAACGATATCTGAGACCCGTGGAAATAGCAGCTCAGTAAGTGTAACTGGCAATGGGGTCTGCCCAACAGGCACTTTGACGTTTATAATGGGGTGTTTACAGAAAGTTCTAAGCAAGTAAGCAATGATCTGTCTGTGAAAACCAGTGAGGTGTCATAGGGTATGTGCAGTTGGCATCGGCATAAGAAGAATGGAGCTGGCAAAATCTCAGTGTTATAGGAAAGATGTCATCTAAATAGGAAATCAATTTTCTAGGAAAAATCTATAGCTGGACTCCATTGCCAGCAAATAAAATGCGCTTTCAAATGGAGGTATCTGCCAGATTCAGTGTTATTGGTTCAGTTGCTGACTCTTTGATGGCATATGTTTATTAGTTCATATAAAACAGCATTTCAGCCATATATATAGAAGTGAGTACCTCTTAAATCGATTCTGTCTGTAAAGAAGGAATAACTAGATGAATTAACTCTTGTTAGATTTTTTTTCAGTTCAATTCTGTATAAAAGCAGATGTTTTCCTTTCCCATAGAGTGATAATTATAGCACTTAGATACCAGCTATCCAGAATTTCCAGGGACTCCCTTAGAGTTTCCAGATATATTCCTGGAAACTTACATCCATGGAAATGTTGTGTACAAAAAGAAAACAATATAAGTCAAAAAATAAATGAATAACTAAGACAAGTGATGCCATGTGTAGAATTTACTTTATACATTTTTATTTCATCATTTAATATTTATTGATATTTATTATCTTTACCCCACTTAATAATTAATGTTAATATTAAGTGGGTTTATTAAAAGGATTATTAGGAGAACATCACATGGGAGGTATGTAACTGAATTTATTAGATTTGCTTATTTGCTTTATAAACATCTAACATCCTTACAGTCAGAAATAAACAGTGGGATATACTATCGGCGCCCAATATACCAGCAGCTACAATTACCCTAATAGGAGACCACTACTCCCACATTATATACACAAGGAAACCTTGTGTAAAATTGATATAAAAATATCAATAGACAAAATAAGGATAAAAAGTCAGCGCTAATAGTCCAACAATATCAATTGTCCACTTTAAAGAAGGCAGAATCCACCAGATCCTCGATCCGACCAAAGAAGCCAAACCATGTAATAAAAAAGATTTATACAATGGTGAAGTACGTTCAAGTAACAATCTTATCTCCTAAGGGTTCCACTCACATTTCAGGTGTGATCAAGGGAGGACAACTCCAGAGAATTGTTATTCAACGTCTCGTTTCAAGACACCTGAAATGTGAGTGGAACCCTTAGGAGATAAGATTGTTACTTGAACGTACTTCACCATTGTATAAATCTTTTTTATTACATGGTTTTGGTCGGATCGAGGATCTGGTGGATTCTGCCTTCTTTAAAGTGGACAATTGATATTGTTGGACTATTAGCGCTGACTTTTTATCCTTATTTTGTTTATTGATATCCTTACAGTCAGGGCTGGATTAAAGACCACATGGAACAAATCAAATCCATGGAAAATGACCTTTGCCTATGACTCCCTGAGATGGTGGAAGCATATGGCGGAAGCACAAGCAGCATCCCTTGCTACTGTGGATATTTAAATGTGGCTATTTAAATACTGTGGCTGTTTCCAGGATAAACAAAAATATGTCAGTATGGGATGATTTATGCAATAAGGCATGATTTATGCAAATCATTGTCCTGTCCCTTGAATTGTAAAACCATATATTTACAGGGTTGCTAAGCATAGGCGGAACATGATGTGATCAAGTACTGGCTATAATTAAGATCAGTGCTTACATTTATTAAACTGCAGGATTAGAAAAGTGGGGACGCTGACCATAGCAACCAATCAGATTCAAGCTCACATTCTCTTCATTGTTAAATTAAACTGCCAGCTTGCATCAGATTGGTTGCTATGGGCAACATCCCCACTTTTCCAATCCCATAGTTTAATACAGTTATGCCCTAGGCTTGAGGCAACAATTATCATGAAATAACTGCCTACAGCTCTGGTTTAAGACATTTTCTGGTCTCCTTGTGTTCTGGGAGGAACTTATGATATTGGGAGTCTCCTGGATATATTGTAAGAGTTATCAACATTGAATGAAAGTGACTTTATTTTCAAGCCTAAATACATCATAAATCATTCCAATTGCTTAATGCAAAATTGTGTTCACATGCAAGGTGCAGAAGTGACTGAAAATGTTGTGCAATTTCACCATCTCATACATAGATATTTTTTAAACTTGTATTGTTAATTGTTTGTAATAGAGACTTTTAAAGAATAATGGAGTCTCAGAAATGGGTACCTACCTGTGGTTCTCTAGCTGGGATTAAAAAAAAGGATTTCTAATAACATATGAAATCATTTTCTAATTTGGCTCAGGTTCCTATATAATGACTGCCCATCCTTTTTTTGTGTAACCTCCTCTTGAATAACCACGAAAAAGATTTATGACAGACAACAACCATAATGATGTCTACATTTTCCAAATTACTGAAATGACAGAATCTGCTTTAAATTTAAAATAAATAAAAAAAATACTATTCTGTGTTTTACTTTTTTCTGATTTACAGTCTCTGATATGCACCATTATTTGCATCATGTTACTCTGAAGCATTTCAGCATTTGGAAGCAATTGCTAAAGTCATATACCACAAACCTCAGAAAGCAGCAACTTACTCTATACATGCCAGTAATACCCAGTTCACTTTTACTACCAGGGTAGTAAGCTACTTAGGCTCTGAATGGGGTATAACTTACTGGTAAGAATGGGCCAGATTCTGATTCATGAGTTACACTCTCATGGGCAAAACCATGTTGAATTTGCAGGGGAGGTAAATTGAAATAATTGCAATCAGTGTTACAGGTGAGAGATCATGTAACAGTAACACTGGTCAGTATCTGTGTGCAAAATGCAACAATAAAGTATTCTCCTTGCATGCAAAGACTGACATTAATTTTACCTCCCCTGCAATTCCACATGGTTTTGCCCATTAGAGTGTAAGTCATGATAAGTCATGAAAGTGTAAAAGTCACCATTCACAGCCCTGAATTTCTCCCAAAACCCACGATATTTGCGGGCTTTGGGAAAAAATCGGTCCCTGGATGGACACATATTCTGATTGATCTCGATGTTTGTTTATTTACAAAAAAATATTAAGCAAAATACCTGTAAAAAAATAATAAATTAAATAAAAGTATGCCCATGTTACAGATGTCTTCGCTGGGCACCTCAGTGGTGCCCAGCTCTTTCTCCCTGTGCTCTGGTGTGACCAGTGCAGCCAGAGAGGACGCTGTATATGAGTGACCCCGTCACGCATATACAGTGTCCTCTCTGTGCATGAAGCAAAGACATCTGTAACGTGAGTATATTTTTCTTTCTTTATTTATTTTACAGGTTTTTCATTACTTCCCTATGGCCATCATGAGAATGGCATTGTTACATGGATTGCCCGCAGACAGGGTGATTTTCCCTACAGAAAATCAGCCCGTTTTATGGTGCCGATATTCCACGAGAACAAAGTTGTAAGAAGAAAGTAAAATTCGGTAACCATGTTTTATTCATATCAATTATAAAAAGTAAGGAGGTTAAACTATTCAATGGAGGCATTAATTCATTCCAGTTAGAAAACATCACTTTTTTGCCTAGGGCAGATAAAACTCAAGGGCCTAAAGTTACTAAACTGTGGAATTGGGGATGTTGCCAACAGCAACCAAACATATTTGGTCGCTATCGGCGACACCACCACTTTTGCAATGATGCAGTTTATTAAATTTAGGCCTAAAGTGCTGTTTCCGTAACCCAACAATTTTTATTTTGCCACAAAAGGGGCACAATTAGCAACCCTGGATTAAGCACTGTGTTGCTACTATCAGCAAAGAACCAAACATAATTGCTATGTATCCATATAAACTAATATACAAGCAAGAACAGACAAATACAAACTACACTAATTACACCTCAAAACTACACTAATTACACCTCAAACACACAAACAATGAAAAGTATCTGAAATAAAAAAAAAAATAAATATAAATATATAAAATTATCATTCACATTTATCTACTTACATTTTCATGATGGCATGTATAGATATTTGAGCATTTTTTTTAATATTATCTGTCCCGAATGCAAAAACCATGGGAAAATTTTATTTTTGTATGTCAAATGTTATCTGTAGAATTCATCTATAGAAACTAAATTAAATCATTTCATCTATAGTATATATAATAATTCCAACCAAAGCAGTACATTGGCAGTGTGGAAAATGTAATTTTCCACAATTGTATTCTAGAAATATAGAGTCAGGGTATTTTAATGCTGGATAGCAGGTAATAAAAAACATATGGAATCTTAAATGGCTTTTAGTTAAAAAGAGCCAGTTTGTACTCCAAAGGTAAAATAATTCAGAAATGTGTAGAAAGTTCATTTTTCGCCAGAAACACATGTTAATTGCCTTATGACAGGTTACCTAATTTTGTCCCCAGTGTGTACTGAACAAAATCACGTAACTGACATAGAATGGAAACTAAATATTGTACTTTTGAACTTAATAAAATATTATAGGTTGTGTTTATGTTATGTCTGATTTTCATGATTTGTTGCAATTTTTTTTTATTATCCACCAAAGTGGACCAGAAATCGTGCTGCACATGTGCAGAAGCAGGACTTCTATACAGATTTATGTGAGGGGTGTGGTGGTAGGGAAAAATGCCGATGTAACTTGTGTACCTACAGAACAATATTACTACATCAGGATCAGGCTCATAGGTCCGAATCAAGATTTATATACTAATGAACTTACAAACAAGTGGGCAAAACAATGTTGAATTGCAGCGGTAAATTTCGAAATTTCTAAAATCTAAAAACAGTGTAGCAGTAACACTGCTAAGTATCTTATTTGCAATAAGCAAAAGCAAAGTACACGCTTTGCATGCAAACACTAACATTCATTTTACTTCCCCTGCAATTCTACATTTGGGTTTTTGCCCACTCATTCATAAGTACGAATCCGGCCCATAGTCTTCTTTCACTTTTTGGTAAAATTAATTATTTGTTCATAAGTATTATACACTACACTGCACCCCCTGTAACGTAGGAAAACTATATTTGTTAAAATTCTCTTCTCAGTGCAAACTGAAAAAACCCAGTGATTACTTTTACATTTCGGAAATGTTTGCTTAGCAGGGGTTCCAAGTAAATCCAGTATCAAAATACAAAATAAAATAAAAGAATCCAAACAATACAGTCAGAAATTCCCTGTCTCATTATCCAGCTGTGAATCTCAGCATGTACAATTTCTTCCCGTCTGGTCATGCATTTTTGATTCTTTACCACAATATCATCTGTTTCTGTACGTAAATAAATGTCTATATTTTATATATAAGACAGGGATCAATCACATGACATATGAAGCAGCAATGGTTTACTATTGTGACCCTTGTGAACAGGATCTTTCTCATTATACTTACTTTAAATGTTCATGACTTGTGTATCCAGAGTCTGTGGTGCTGATTGACCAGCTGGTACCCACACACACAATTAGAAAAATAATAAAAATATAAATATATCAAATCTTAAAATATGCCTCATATTAAGACTGGATACATTCTCCAATCTGCAATGTATAATTAGACAACAGTACTATTAATTGCGGCATTTGGTATTATAGACATGAAATACAAAATTGCAGAAAATCGAGACCAATTTACTGACAAATATCTAGGAATGGGTGTTTGGGTGCAGAACCTATTTTTAAGCTGATGTGACAGATAGCTGTTATTTGTAAATGACACAATTGCCTGTCTAATAATAAGAGAATGTGTAAGTATAATGTTCTCAGGAAGTCTTCTTAGATGTTGCTATATGTCATATTTAAGAGATTTACATGGGAAATTAATAACCAGTTTACTGTACTTTAGATTTCATTTGAAGTATAAATAACTACTTGGGCAATTAATTACAGGTCACAACTAGCACTCTTCATCTGTCCTCTTCCACATAGTTTGTTCTGCTATCTGTAATTATACGGACATTACGCTTTATAAGAGTAAAGAATTTATCTTGAACATAGTTCAACAATCATTTATCATATAGGATGTGAAATGATTATATGGTTTTATTTATGCATTTTAGCATCCATTAATACATACAATGATGACTGACATAAAACATTAGCGTCTTATGGCTGCAAAGAGACAACTTTCCAAGCACAAGATGTCGCATTATGTGTTTGATAAAATTGTGTTCTTTAAATATGTTTATATCAGCTGCTGCCCAAAGGATATAAATAATTTCATTGCTTATAATTGTTAGAAACGCACAAATTAACACGCACACTGCCCTTAAGAAGGTTAGTGACGGGCCTAGTAAAGCCCAAATTCCATGAATGGTGGCTGGAATGTTCTGAGGATTCAGTTGGCGAAACTAGTCCGGCCGGCTACGATTTGGTTGAAACCAGGTAAAAACTAGGCAGTGCAAATTGTGGAGAACATCATACTAGTCCAGCCTATGTTAGACTCCTCAGTGCAGCAGTGGGCCATTCAAGTTGATCCCCAGACATATGAGGAGCTGGCATTGGTGATTGAGCGCAAAACGAACAAAACTAGTAAAACAGTTCAGACAAACAGAAAGATCAGGAGAAGAAGCAGCGCCCAGCCAGCTGCAGAGGTAGAACCCGGACCACCCCCAAGGTAATGGAGGGGTAATTGGGGGGTTATTTGTGGGGGGAAAGTGTGTGTGGTGTGAGGGTACAGGGCCCACACTGCACAATATTGTTCCCTGAGAGCCTTTCTGGGGCGATAATCTCATCTTTTAGAATTTTATCTGCTTTACACAATTAAACTAGTACTTGTGTATATATATATGGGCGATTAACTTTCATTATCTGTAAATAGAAACATTTCCTACATCTACATTATTTATACCTCCATACATTCAAAATTGCCCTTCTGTCTCGTCTTCTGGGTTCCTAAATATTTATGATTCCCTTTTTTTTTTTTTTTT
>JABWIB010001500.1:28728-44481 GCA_016617825.1 Platyplectrum ornatum | reverse complement strand
GTGTGTGTGTGTGTGTGTGTGTGTGTATTAAAAACTGTGGAATTATGGTCTTGCATGTCTCTTAAAGGTTTGATGCATAGACTTGCTGTATGTCATTGACCTCAAGCCATTGTTTGAGGAAAGTCTAGCAATATAGGTCTTATCAATGTCGCTGCCCCTATTATATACATCAGTCAAAATGACTGGATCTCATTAGCTCACCTGTGGCCATGCACTATCCTAAAGGCTTCAGCTTTACATAGGGTCCTTATAGAGGGAACTGCTGATGGTTCGCTCGCAATGCTACATTGTAAGCCATAATTTATTAACCATCAGTAACAGTAATGGAAAGAGAAGTCAATAAATTTTGCAGGATGGGAAACCTGAAAGGAAAAACTCCATGTGATTGACAGAAATAATGATTTTCCTGGTCGTTTTAAACTGCTTTTCTATTACATTTCTTCACCTAAGGGCGATTTTCAAACTTTTCGACTGGAACGCAGAATCCAGGTCCCCAGGCAAATACTTCATGCCCCAAGAATGACAAATTTGTGTTCTTTGGCAGTGTACAGTATGATCGAACATTAGATTAGGTTTCTGTTGCACAGTTGGGCAATCTAAGGTATCAGGAACAAGATGTCAAAGAGGAAATTCTAGTTTTAACATAAGAAATCTAGATACGTTAAGACCCAACCAAATGTCCTTCAAATAGTTGTAGATTTCAACACCAAAAAAGGAATATATGCATTAGTTTCCATATTAAAAAATGCAACCTAAATTCTAATAGAAGTGCTACCAAGCTACGACTTGTAGTAGCAGTGTGTATTGTGTAGCAGCCATTATATAGTTTTACAGCATCATGGTAGTATCTTGTTTACCTTCTAGGCCTGTGTACTGTGAGCTATAAGAGTTTGGGTGACCCCTTAGAGATATCAATCAGGAGTCTGGATCAGTATGCTGTACCATACCACCCCGATTCTGCTCAGTGTAAAGCAAATTCGTTGATACAAAATTCATTTTTAGAAGTGCAAACACTGACAGCTAAGTTATGGCTGTGTGTATTTTGATAAAGTTATTAATATTATTATTATTATATATAAAAGAAGGGGCACGTAAAAAAGTTTTTATTTAAAAAACTATAATAAGAAACACGCTCAATTTAAGTACTAGGCAGATGTGTGTCTTGTTTAAAAGCATGTGGGTGTAGGCTGATACAACCTGGTGGGTGCACACACATAGGATAAACCTCAATGCGTTTCGTCTGTGTGCAGACATGAATGATTTGCATTTCCATCCAATGTAAACTTCATACTAGATTTACCATACTCAGGTTATTATGTCTGAAATACATGGACATGTGAGTGACGGACTTCACAATGTTCCCAGACCTGGAACTCTTTAATCCTGTTTACCACGTATCTGACTACATAACAGGCAAAGGGTTAAATCTCTTGAACACCATGTTACCCATAAGATCAGTACCAACCACATATGGCACATTATTATAATTAGCCAGACACCAGCATAGAAAGAGGGTCTGTCTAGTAGCTACTGCTGCTTATCTGATGTCTCAGCTGGTTGCTAGATAGCAGTAGTCCCCTTTGCTTCTTTAGCCAGACTTAATAATACAAGGGACCCGGTGCATACTAACGTACTATTGAACTTACGAGCGAGTGGGCAAAACCATGTTGAATTGCAGGGGGGTTAAAATGAATGTCAGTGTTTGCATGCAGGGAGAATACTTTATTGTTGCACGTTGCACACAGATACTGACCAGCGTTACTGTTACACTGTTATTACACTTGTGCTAGGAAACATTATCTCTCTACTCTAATACTGATAGTAACTAATGAACTTTAACTCCCCTGCAATTCAACATGGTTTTGCTCACTCACTCCTAAGTACAGTAGTACATAAGTCTGGATCCAGTCCAATGTCCTATTCGTGTCTTATGTATGTGTAAATCTTCATTCCTCGATCATTATCCTGTACCTTTCTATATCTATATCTACCAATAACATAACTATCATCTGGACACAGAGCAGACCCCCCCAACATGACCCATTCAGTCAGGTCGAAAAGGTCTGTTCCGGAGCTTCCAGCAATCAGTTTCTATGGTAACCACCTGTGTTGAACACAATTTTGTTTCAAACATCATTTAAAGCAGGTAAGTGACAGCTGGAAGCCCAGTGTCTATATTTACAAAGCAGGGAGGTTGAAGAGTGAGAATGTTGTCCATGGCAACCAATCAGATTCAAGCTCTCCTTTTTATTTAACATACTGGAAAATGTGAGCTCATATCTGCATACCTCCCAAGTGTCCCGATTTCGGCGGGACAGTCCCGCTTTTGGGGGACAGTCCCGCTTTTGGGGGACAGTCCCACCGTCCCTCCCGCCTCCCAGTTTGTCCCGATTATGGGACAAACTATTATCTTCTAGTTAAAATCAAGTAAAAAAGTAATTATTTGCTGCGGTCGCGGCCGAAAAAGGGGAGGGGCTAAGGCGGACCGGGCGGAGTTTGGGCAGGACCGGGGGCGGGGCCCATTTGTCCCGATGCCCCTGGCCGAGAAGTTGGGAGGTATGTATCTGATTGGTTGCTGTGAGCAACATCCCCACTCTTTAATCTCCCTGCTTAGTAAATACAGGCCCAGGAGCGGAGTACGGTATTGTGTACCTAATGGAATGAGTCAGGTTGGGGGGGTCAGACAGATAGGTTCCCACATACAGTATGGATGCAGGTTATATACACCATATAGTGCATATAGCAGTATGTAATTAGTGCAGCCTTTTCAATGCACAGCCTCTTATAATCCAGCGCTGGTTAAAGCCCTGTCCTGAGGAAAGGCTACACAGATATCCTTCCTGTATTAGACGCAACCATCCGAGGCTATGAACGCTAATGCTCATTTCCCTTCAGAGGGATATCTAGGATCTTTTTAATTAGTTCAGTTTCATATTAAGTCATCGTTACCATAATACTAAAAATCAGTCTGCTCACTGAGCCTACATGAGTAACCAAACAAGCTTCTTATAGCATTCTACTTATTTTTGGAAAACAAGGTATGAAAAGTCACACTTTGAAGATCTTCATGAAGAAAAGCACTTTAATAGATCGGGTGTTTTAGATTTACGTAAAGGTTTTGCCCATTGCTCGGTGCTTGGGAAAGACTATAATAAAATATGACAGAATATTTGTTCTTATGAATCAGATGAGGATAACATACTCCTTAAGGGATCTATACATTGATTAAAGTAAAATGTGAAACATATGCCCATGCAGAAAGATGAAGTAATGAGACCAGTGCTGAAACTACTAAGAGAGGAGGAGGGGGGCGGACTGAACAATGTAGCTATATTGTGCTTAGGTTATGACTGAGAAATCGAAAAAGTATATTGTATACTTTTTATTATTTAGATATAGGTATTTGCATATAAGGAGGTGTGTGGTTTCACTGCACTTAATTCAAAACTCGGAGGAAGGGATCATTAGAATTTTCTATCACCTTAGGAAGCCATGACCTTTTTACATATTTTTTTTTAGATATTTAAGTATTTAAAATATGATACATCTGTGGCGCTTTGTAAAATGTGCCACAATGAAGCCTTTCATTCACACTATTGTGCAAGTTCTACAAACATACTGTAGGGTGGATTCAGATGAATCTTTTCTTTCCTCTTCTTGCACTCCGGTGTCTGCTTTTCCTAACTGTACATACTCCAATGTTTGCAGGATCAATCTGTGCTTATGTATCTGGCCCAGGCCGACCTTAAGCGAATGAGTTATATTCTTGACAGAGCGGATGAGCTATATTCCCTATACATACATATCCATTGACACTTGCAGACCCTCCAACATGACCCATTCCACCAGGTACAAAATACTCTGTTTTGGAACTTCCAGCAATCAGTTACTATGGTAACCACCATTGTTACATTACTCAGACATCAGTTAGTTCGTTATAACCAGGTGAGTGACAGCTGAAAGCCCAGGAGCGGAGTATTATGTACCTGCTGGAATTGGTCATGTTGGAGGTCTGCACTTGGGGGTAGATTTACTAATTGTTGTGCATTGATTTTAGTTTACAGATAAGCCCACGTTTAGTCGAATTTTAAATGACTCATGAATTCTTCAGACATTGTTGCCATAGATAAAATAAATAAAGTATACCCGTCCCTTGAATGCTGGTACTTGTAGATCAACAAGTGCCAGCATGGGCATATGTACCAGATCCTGACCTGGCACTGGCATTGGAACATGTGTAAAACAAAAACCCCTACCTTACACTTGCAACCTTTCCCTAACTACAGTAAACATTACAAATAGTATGACATAGTAAAATATATTTTTATTAATGAGAAACAGTAACAGCATATGTCCTTCTAACATTATACTACAGCAAAGTGAGTACAACTTATTTCTTAGTGGTTTGACAGAAGCCAGCAAATCTACAGAAGTTAATCAATTCAAATGAAGGAGCTTCAAAAACAACCACCTCAGTTACTCTCATGCAGTGAAGTAGCCTGGGTGTCTACAGAACATCCTGGATGACTATTCTGTCAGAGATGTACATATACAAATATAAAGAACTAACAATACATACTCACATATACAGAAAAACATACATACAGATAGACAGAAATACATACACGTGCAGAAATATAGATGAATTCAGGGAGCTACAATTTACACATAGATAAACAGAGATACTAAAAAAAATGTATAGTGTGTCATGGGACCCTGCAGTGTACAAGTCTGCACCACCGCCCCTCTTTGGGCATCGGAATATGGAGAAGGGGGCTGAGGAGATAATTCTGACACACATTCTGATTACATGATGTCACCTAGCCTTTTACTGTATATGCTACTTTCTCAACATTTCCCATAGTTTTATCTGCTGTATATCCTATAAGATGTATTATCCAATAGTTCCACACACCACCATTTTCTATAAGGCATTAAATCTCAGTGATGTACACAACAAATTTTTTATATGTGCTAATTTCTTAGCCCTGGAAAATCACAGGTTGGGAAGGCCTCCTTTAGTACATCATACAATTGTTTCTGATGAAAGCAGCCCCGAAAGAGGGCTCCCCAACAGCAGGGGTATCATGACTGCCCCCATTGCCTGCCCCCAATCCTATCCTGTCCACGTCCTAACCCTAACCATCCATTCCCCATTGCCTAACCCTAACCTTCCTCTCCTCGTTGACAAACCCTAAACCTCCCTTACCTGCTGGATAACCCTAAGTGTCCCCTCCCAGCTGCCTGTCGCAATGGTGAATACATCCCTTTTAAATTAAATTGTGCACTCAACTCTGTCATATGTGTCTGGATGGGTCAGAATGCATGCATGAACTGCAGCACTTGCTTTATTCAACTGCTTTAGGTCTGTTGAGTTAAGCATCCACCATATATGTGTTCATGGACTGCAATTTTCAATATTGTCCTACATTATCATTGATTGAGATCTTGACTCTGGCCATTGTAAAACATTCACCCTTTTGTCTAGACATACCAGTATAGTTTTGGCCAAATATTTAGGATCATTGCCCTTCCATGTGGTCTTTCATCAATAATTACTTCCCCAGTTAGTTGCATGCAGTTATCTTAACATGGTTAACAAGTTTAGTTTTATTTCAGTCTCAGCCACTGAACTTTTTTATTATATTAGTTTTAAAGGCTGGCCTTGTCTAGACATTCCTGGGTGTAGCTTCTGCTCCTCATAATTAACAATTCTGAGATATCCAAGCTTTTCCACATGTTTTATCACCCTTTTCTAAATTTCCTTCAGAATAAAGGTTCCACCAATGTTATTTTCATTAAATGATTTGTTAATGATTCAAAACGATATCCTGAAATATGGAAAACATATTCTGTCAAAATAAAAAGAAAATGTTTACAAATATATGTATGATAGTATGACATTATATGTATGACATTATTTGTAGTGTGTAGTATGATCCTACTTAGTAACAATAAAAATACAGTCTACAATCTGACTCATTTGTAAAGAAAAAAATACATAGTCATAATTATCTCTAAAAATCATATTTTACAGTTTCTATTGGGTGCAGTAGACAAAAGTACAAATGAAACCAGATCTACAAAGGTTCCCTTAGTAAATGAGGGTCAGTGACGTCAAAAATATCATCTGCACATGTGCTTGCCCAATTGGTACATAACTAACGCTTATGAAACGCGAGTTTTGTATATATGAGGAGCTGAGTGTGTGGGGGGGGGGGGTGCAAAAACCTCACATCAGCACGTAAAGATAAGGTAGCCTTCAGGACACATAAGGCTGAAGTCGCCACGTTATAAGGGAGGGACAAGGGAGTAAACTCCTCTCTCACGTGCGAAGCCACAGACCTACATGTGAGCACAGCCTTGATCTGGTCCATTATGTGTAGGTGGGGGGTTGCATGTTGCTGCTGTATTTAGACATTTGTCTCTTTTAACTTTTTAATGGTTGATTTTTGTAGAATCAGGGATAATGGAAGAGAATACCCATAAGGAAAGCTCTGTTCAATCCTGAGATCTGTCTACACAAAAAGTGCATAGGAAATAACTCAGGAGTAATGTACTGATATAAATCTGTTGTACTTACTGTGTTAACATTTGCTGGCTTGAAACACAGATGACTTCAAAATGTAAAGTCCGTCGGGGATTCTACCAGAAGCAAATGTCTACCCTTGCATCATTTTTTCCAGACATATAATTCAATGAAGTGATTTCTTCTGGCAAAAAATAATCTCCCAGGCATGTGTGCAATAGATGAAAGTTCTCTTCTTTTCAGCTCTTGCCTGAGCTGACTCCATGTTAATATGATGCCTCCCACTTCATTTTTGTGGAATTAAGTTTGGGACTAAAGTGTAAGAGCTTTGCACAGGTGTTTCTTTCTGCAGAAGTCGAAAAATCCTTTAGAATTTGTCATGTCTAGGAAGCCAAGCAGACAGTATTATATGGATTTTATGCAACATAAAAAGTATAGTTGCTGCAAAAGATTTTATGAAGGTTATTTGAAAGTCAAAAATAAACACCAGTTAGTAATATTAAATATAGTGAAATATACATGAAAACCAATATGAACCAAGTTCTTAAATGTGCTAGCGGGTGCTAATAAGTAGAAGAAATAATATTGTAATATTCAATCTATGCCTCATGTACAATTGTGTGAACACTTTTGTAATACTGCACATGCTTGAAAAAGATATGCATGCAAATGCGTTTGGTAATAGCACACCTTACATTCAATGGGTGGTTGGCTGTGTGTGCACAAAAGATGTTCAGTCAAAATAAATGCAAGTACAATTCTTAGAAGCACCTTCACTTGCACCCTTCTGACCCTGCCGCAGGCACATATAACATTCCCTTACTCCAAAACCATCTTATATATTCCTTTGCATTTAAAACACTTTTTTCGGTAAAGCGCAAATGATCAAATCAATAACAAAACAAAAAAGATTAGGGGGTATATTTACTAAGCAGAGAGATTGCAGTGAGATTGGAAAGTGGGGAAGTTGCCCATAGCGACCAATCAGATTCAAGCTCTCAGTTTCATTTTACACTTTGGAGAATGTGAGCTTGAATCTTATTGGTTGCTATGGGCAACATCCCCACTTATCAATCTCCCTGCAATCTTACTGCTTAGTAAATATACCCCTAAATGTTTAAAACTCAAATATATGAACTCTTAATGACCCATACAATTTAACACCCGTTTCTCCAAAAAGGTGATTATATTTATCCTTATTAGACATGTTGGACATATACATTTCTATTCAATGACATCTTATATCACAACTGGTTCTCTTAGATCTTCACAGGATTTACAACTCACTGCTACTATAGACAAAGGCTCTGATTCCTGATTACAGGACTTCTCCTGGGCTGCACCCACTCTCTGGAATAACTCTCCATGCCCATTAAAACTATCCTCTACTCTCTTAAACTGGCCATACACTATAAGATAGATTTTTCCAATCGAAAGACTTTTCTAGAGTGGGTAAAACCAGAGATGATTTTTCCAGCCCAAGTCTAATAACAGTGTAACAGTAACGCTGGTCAGTATCTGTGTGCAACATGCAACAATAAAGTATTCTCCCTGTATGCAAACACTGACATTCACTCTTGAAAAATCCTACCAAATCCTTAACATGTTCTACTCTACTTTGAACTAATCTACCTCTCAACTTTCTATTCCAAAACACAAACTTGGGACACTTTTTCCATGGATCACTCAGAGAGTGCTAAGCACTTTTACTACAACCTGGCTGCACCATGTATAATAAATAGCACTTGCACCTATGTATCAATCCCCAATCTGCTATAGAGTATAAGCTTGTGGACAGGGCCCTCTTCCCCACCAATTCTGTCTGTTACCTCCCAGTCATGTCTTAGTGATTATCAAAATGGTAATGTGCTAGGTAATCCAATGACGTTATATATATATATATATATATATATATATATATATATATATATATATATATATATATATATATATATATATATATATATATATATATATATATATATATCTGTTAAGAAATAAATATAATGATAGATTCAGACCTCATGGTAAAGTCCATTTGCACAGAGGTCTGGAGTTACGAGCAGGAGGTGTGGGGGTGAACTCCTCTATTTCACCCGCTGAGAGTATTGACTTCTGGACACTTATGGATCACTGAACCGCTTCCCCATCGTACTAATTAGCATGGCTCTCCTCGCCTTAAGTGCGTAGCTGATTGGTCTGCCTACTGTAAGGTAAATCAAAAATATAGGACAAAGTTCTGTACGTTTGATTATGAGATAGTAACATCTGGCACACGTATGCGCTGATGTTGCTAGTTAAAGGGCTTATGCTTGCGCAAGTCCTCTAACATTGGTAAATATGGATCCTGTCCAGAATGCCCAAATCCCTAAAATATAATAAGCGGATTATATGACTGTTATATATGAATCAACATTTTTGCTGGTAATTTCATGAACATTTCACATCTGTGATTTTTTTTGGGATTATTTCTATTTTCGTTCTTTTTAATTTTACAGTAATAAATATAAAATATGTTTTACAGTCACAGTCATCCACCTTTTCGCTTCCAAAAACGTATACTTACGTTGAAAATAATAAACACTGTCTTTTATTTGATGTAACAACAAATGACCGACAGTACTGCTATTTCAAGGTACCATATGTGACGCAGCTGCTCTTCCATTACAGAATTGCTGCCATATGGACATCTGTGTTTTAATTCACAGGGACAGGGCCTAGGTTTAAAAAGAGCTGGCAATTGGCCATTGTAACGGGTGACAAGTAATCAGTACAAGGAAAATACATAGTCTTTTATCAACCATGTCAAAGGCATGAGTCATGTTGTCACTGAGAATATTCATCATGTGTCACTAAAAGAATTCAATTTAGTATATTTAAATTAAATCTTTATATGCTTATTAACAATGATATGAAATATATTTAGGTTGAATTTATTGTTACATGGTGTTAAACTGTATAAATGTATAATTATTAAAATACAATAAAAAAAACTTACAATACATATAAATTTTTTTGCTTAACAATAACAAGATAGAAATTTTGTACATTTATCTGCACAGTTTTATTTAAATACCCAATGACTGTATCCAGACATTTTCCTATCAGTAGAATAGGAGAATGGCCACATCTCGTGACAGCACATGTACACTTTCCTTACTGACTGTCATTCCGGGCAGGTTGTGAGAGTATGGTGGGACGCAGAATGTATGAAGAGAATAAGGGCAGCAGAGTGTCTGTTAGTTAGTACTGAACTCAAAGCTCGTGACTTTCATTCACAGACAAAGCCTTATCAGAGTGTCTGCATGCGTCACAAAAACATTCCGGTATATACTTCAGACTAAAAATGAACCTTAACCTATGTCTGCCTGTCTAGGAATTTAGACTGTAAGTGCCTATGGGACGGGAACGGATGGGAATTATCATATGTCATATAAGGGCACTATATATAAAAAGAAAAAACTGGTAATAAATAATAAGGGACTTTATGCCCTGACCATACCTATAATTCATCCCAATTTAAAGTAGGTATGGTCTGCATGAAAGGCATCCACTTGTAGTGCCAGCAGACGTCTTCATTGGGTCATAAGGCTTTGTAGCCTAACTGATGCTAACATTAAATAACCTATATTTTTGTTCTTTTTTTTTTACTTATTTATAGTCCTAGGGACAGATCAGGAACTGAATGTAAACTTAAATGAATCCTCCACACTGAAAATCAAAATAATGAAAAGTCTATACAGTATCCAATGGGACAGGTAACTGTAGATAGGAAGCCTAGATCTATAACTCCAAGGGCTAGATGTACTAAACTGCGGAAAAAGGAAGAGTGGAGATGTTGCCCATAGCAACCAATCAAATTCTAGCTCTCACTCATTGTAGCAGACCCTTTGCTGTCATACAGAAAAATATACATACATTATTATTAATACATAATAATCTCTTTACATAATATGAAATAGTAAGTAAATGAATTTATAAAACTCCACACAAAAAATTTTATATAAAATTTATATATTTATCATTTTTTTATTCACAGAATTTGACCTAAAGTCTCCCGACAATCACTGTCCATTGAGAGTGCATTGAAATGAATACCTCCCATGCAGTAATAATAGCATACTAATATTAAGTAAGTCTCAAACATCTTTCAATCATCTTCTAGTTACTGCATGGCGTGTAGTTTTCTGCAACCAAATCTGCCCCCAATTTCATTAATTATAGATTCTCTGACTAGGCGTGCTTTAACTTACACATTTGTTATATGAAGATGTGTAATTCTTCCCATATGTATGGCTAGGAATAAGCCTACGCTAGTAATTTTTCCATTAGTGTCTATTATATAGAATGCTTGGAATATGTGCATCTCTTTGGTAGTCTAAAACATTAGCTGTTAGACATTGCCTCAGTACAGAAAGATGCAGATTATTTTCCACTCACTTACAACACTGTGTTAATCCAGTGATTCAGCTTCCANTGCGATTTGATACGCACTACTGTGCACGAGTCATGTTTTCTTCCTGTGTAGACAGTCTTAGATATAATTGGTAGTACAGGTTCAAACGTTTGGCATGGCCTGCTAATCACAACTTATCTGGAAGTGATACAAAATGTCGCCTGTGGAGACAAGATTTCCATGTTTACTCAAAATATGTTGCGTCTCATCTCATTGAACACAGTGTAATATTGTGTTATTGTTAGGCACGAGATTCATTTAGCGCATTGCTTCTATTTTTAAACTATAGTCACAAAATAAACAGACCTAAAAGTTCCCTTTGTATTATATTCCGACACATAACAAACTAAATTATAAAAATAAAAAAGTCATTGCCCGCCTGGCTTTTTGGCTTTAACTTTGTACACTATATTCAGTCTACAGTGCTGGGATAAGCCATGCGTAAGCCACTGCCTTGTCTCTGTACACAGTCAAAGGTTCTGTAAGTTTGATTTTGGTATTGCACGCATGCATGTGTAGATGTTACAAGTTAGGGGATTTACACAAGTGACCTATATCCAGGCTGCGTCCCCCTTATATCTTCTGCGTTGTCCACACTAAAGATGTGAAGAGCACGAGTCTGGAAAGTATAGAAGATGCTGAACAAGCCCTCACTGTTCTATACAGATGGCACTATTCTATTGGCAAATGAGGAAAATGCTACCCTAAAGCTAGCCATACATTACAGTGATTATCACGCCCAGCGGGAGGTGTTGGAGAAATTAGACCATCTTGGCTACTCATTACCGTCCACATCCAGACTGTGGAAAATGCAGTTTTCTGCAGTCTGAGTTCAGATTTTGGTGCATGCTCACTCCATTTTGCTAGCCCTTGCATAAGTTGTGTTACCAATTTACGTAGGAGGTGCATGGGACATGTGTGTATGCGAGATACGCACGGGGGGGGGGGGATGATAATTGTACAGGAAGGGCTGGCTTGAGCTTTTTTGTACAATCGTGAATCCCTTGCATTTAAGAAAAAGTGTTGCTGAAGATTTAAGGTAGGGGCCTAATTTCACTAAGCGGGAAGTTTGCAGGGGAATTGGAAAGTGGGGATGTTGCCCATAGCAACCAATCAGATTCAAGCTCTCAGTTTCATTTTACATACTGGAGAATGTGACCTCGAATCTGATTGCTATGGGTAACATCCCCACTTTTCAATTCCCCAGCTAACTCCCCGCTTAGTGAATTTAGGCCAGGGTCCCCTCTGTATGGGGAGAGTGGTTTCACCCCATAGGAAGAGGAATCCACTTAAGAACTCTTCGATCAGCAGCGTTCATTGAACACAGATTTTGCTTACGCCTGGATTCAGCCCTATGTGATTATTGGTCTGATCACCCAGCAACTCCATAAAAGTTGCACCAATTCCATCCCTTTCTATGGTCACAGTTATCTTGTTTGGGACCCATGTTTTTAAAGGATTGCCTTTAATGCCTACCATCTACTGTAAATTGTATCCCTCCATGAGAGCAGCCATAACTTTATTTTGCGAATGTTTCCACTTCATTTCAGTGATTTTTGTGCTGTGTAAAAGAACTTTTTGTTTGGCTAAGTTTAATATTGAAGCTTATTTATTGTATAAAAGCATATATTACTATGTATGGTGAGGTTTCATTTGTTTAAGAACACGTTAGTAATGTCAATTTCTAGTTCCAGACCATGAGTAAAACATTTCATTCAATGAGCTAATACTGACCACAATGTCAAGGTCATCCTTACTCATGGCCTGAGGATCTCACTGAATCGTGTGACCTTTGAGCTGTTTCCTGTAAATGACCTAAACCCTGCGTCTTTTTTTCAGATGCTTTACTTTACAACATGTGACCCTGAACCAAAGTGGTTTTACAGACCATACGAGTCAGCATGAAATGAAATACTTTCTGATGAAGCAGATAAAAGGAGTCATTTAAATATGGTGTTGCTGATGAAGAAACATATGTTTGTCGATATAAGCAAACTGCACTGGCAGACTGGACCGGTCACCTATTTTAAACAGCAGATAGATTTCAATGACAGTGTTCAGTGACTGTGTCCCGGTAGATTCATTTTAAAGTCTCAGTTAATTTAAACCTAAATATATATATATATATATATATATATACTGCTTAACTTACTTAATATAAATGGCAGACAGTATGGGACAGGAGACAGACCAGAGCAGGAGCTGTGACAAGGTGAGCAATTTATTCTTATTTTACGCAGATTTCTACTTATTTATGTTGGAGTCATGATTGGGTACCAAAATAAAAATGTAACTATCAACGTGGCGGTTTTGGTGATAGCACATCACTAGGGACTAGATGCAAGGCAGTACAAAGATGTAAAGGTTGAGAACATATAGGCGCAGACAACAACAGAGACCTGACACATTTAAATACCATTACCAGACAGTGATTGGGGTAACAGATACGGGAACCAGGGCAGATGAACTACACACTACAGACGTGAGAGGATAATACTAACCAATACTAACACAGGTTATGTTATGAGAGGACAACATGTTAATGGAATGGAATGGCTAGGTATTGGCGAGCATGGTATAGGATCAGGCAGATAATGGGAAAGACATGGGAAGATACAAGTAATAAAAAAGACACATAAGTACTATAAGGAACCAATTCAATTCAACACAATTCAAAGTGCGCTACATATTCTTCGTAATGGAGAAAAAACGTAAATTAAGTGAATAACCAGTTTTTTCCTGTATCCACGCTAAATCAGGCCCTAATACTGACCTATGCTATATAAGTGCGATGATGAGGTGCATCGCCTTATCTTGCTGCAGGCAAGATTAAGGTAAATTGCAGATTTCCTGTCCTCGCATGTGCATTTATCTCCATTATGATCTTGTATGGTCAGCATAAGAGAGGTACAAGATCCAGTGTGTAGGATACAAACAAAAAAAGATTAAGTGATATAGGTAGAATTTATGACAGATACAAAATCCATAAAGACTGGGACTCAAAACTCTAGTACACAAGTGTCACCGGTAACAGGGATGGAACAGTCTTAAGGTTTGCGGCATACTCAGACTAAAGCTGGCCATACACTATAAGATAAATTGATCCAATTTGTCAAGAGTGGACAAAACCATGTTGAATTGCAGGGGAGGCAAATTTAATTAATTGTGATCAGTATTACAGGTTAGAGATGAAGTTTCCTAGCCCAAGTGTAATAACAGTGTAACAGTAACGCTGGTCTGTATCTGTGTGCAACATGCAACAATAAAGCATTTTCCCTGCATGCAAACACTGACATTCATATTACCTCCCCTGCAATTCAACATGGTTTTACCCACTCTTGAATAATCTTTAGATTGGAACAATTTATCTTGTAAATTGGAAAATAGTGTATGACCAGCTTTAGGTAACTATGGAGACAGGTAATCACATAGACCACAGGTAACGAAATGGACTATTACCTCTACTCAGATGTATTTACTCCCTATTCCTGGTCTACATAACTCACTGAGTAGACTCTGAAAACAGATTTATGTGATTCTGTAGCCAAAACCACATATTTTGTCTCCTCGTGTTATTATCATTCACTGCTCAGTACTGGTCACTTATCTAGTCTGTTTTGTACATCAATAAAAAATCACATTACACGTTTCCTCTGCCTCTGCAGTATCTGGTGTCTGTTCTCGTAAACTTTCAATAGTACCTGTTTTGGGTACAAAAGTTACAGTTTTACATTTACAGTTATAAATATGTGACTTGAGACTAAAACTATCAGCAGTTAAAAGAGGTTCTGCTTTCATACACTGACTGTTCTCTCACTGATCTGGAACTCGGCTAGAGCAACTTACAGTACATGTATAGATTAACCTATTTAGTTACATAAACTCTGGTTTGTTTCCACATTAATAATCCAAAATGTTTATCTCCTAAGTCCTTCCTGGAGCCTGTCTGATCTATATTTACAATCCTTAGACCAGATCCAGACTTACGTACTATTAAACTTACAAGCGAGTGGGCAAAACCATTTTGAATGTTAGGGGAGGTAAGATGAATGTTTGCATGCAGAGATGATACTTTGCTTTTGCTTATTGTACAAAGATATTGACCAACGTTACTGTTACACTGTTATTAGACTTGGGCTAGGAAATATCATCTCTCAACACTAATACTGTTGGCAACTAATGAAATTTACCTCCCTTGCAATTAAACATGGTTTTTCCAACTTGCTCCTAAGTTCAATAGTACGTAAGTCTGGATCCAGGTTTATGATAGTATGAAATGAAAAGGAACAGGTTTTGGATTGAATAAAAGTACCATAGACCTCAATATACTGTGTTTAGGAGGGATATGCTATTCCAGTCCAAACTGGCATATTTAGACAAGGCCGTTCCCAGCAACCGTACAGCAACTGAATAACCATCAAATCCATGGCACCCACAGATTAGATTTTCCCCTCTCTCTTCATTGTTTGACCATACACATAAGATGTTGACACTGACATATCGTGTGATAGACACAATAGAATTTGTTTTGTTTTTCTTAAAGAACAGTGTGTACCCAGTATTAATTCAACAAATCAACAGACCATTCTGAACAATTATCTATCAGTGTGTGGACATAAACAATTTCATGTATGTTCTAATCTGGTGATCTGCTGATTTCATATATCCTGTTTAACCCCTTCCCGCCCTGCGCCGTACATGTACGGCGCAGCGGGAAGGTCCTTAATGCCCAGCGCCGTACATGTACGGCGCTGGTTTAACTGTCTCC
>JABWIB010001500.1:4835-18251 GCA_016617825.1 Platyplectrum ornatum | reverse complement strand
TAAACCAAAATATTTTTTTGGTCCAAGAAGACGCAAGCCGCTAAACTGCGGGGAGCTGATGCTTGCGCATTGCGTCGGTTTGATGCGCTATTTGCGCGCTTTGCGCCCAATTCAGCGTTGCACTAATTGATGGAAAAACGCAAGTCTGCATAAGGCGCACAGCGCAACCATGCGCAATCTGCGCGTGCGCTGCGCCCGAACTCTGGATCTGGTCCTGTTATTCTACAGTAAATCTATTGTATGATAGTGTAGGATACCTTATGTTGCAGGAGGCAGCTGGAGGTGCTGTATTCCAATTTTTATGAATATATTCATCAACGTTGTGGAAGGGAAACATAGCTCTGGTGTGTGTACGCACATATACTTTGTTAAAGCGAACCGCTAACAACTCAGTCTTGCATTTCATGAGAGCCAGGAGACTGGATGTATGTACACATCTGACTTGTGCTCATAGGTCCAAATCAAATATTTGATTCAGAGCTTCTGAAAGGACGTACATTATATAGAAAACATTATTTATTAAAAAAAAATACAATACAAATGGAATTAGAAGGGCTGTGAGTAACCTTAGTACCAAAACCAAACAAGTCTGAACTAAGTATTAGGTATTATTTACCACCAATGGGCTGTTATGTGAGCTGAGAACTGAGTACTGTCATGAAATGGTACAGGATTCTTTATTGCCCTTGACAAAAATCTGTTACGGTAAATGCATAAAATATCAGCAAACCTCCCCTGGGCAGAATGGTATCACATATAATTAAATTGTCTGCATTTCCTGGGACAGAGATGTTTTAACACTATGGTGTAATTTCTGGAATCCAGTATAGAGTAATTTAGAATTCAATAGTTTTTTTTTTTACATGCAAACATCACTAGCTTACCACACAATTACCTTTATAACTTCCATAGCTACACTGACACAATTCACCGGTGTCGCCACTTTTCCATACTCCCCGGCTTGGTTATTGCAGACGAGAGAGGGATAATCTGGTGGTTTTCCATGTGTGTGAATATGTTATAATGAATGTAGTGACATAGACAAGGCATCTCTAGTTGTTGTGGTTGAGTGAAGTCGTCTCAAACTTAGATGTAGTGATGAATTCCCATGTGGATGGGAGTGGAGTCATATTCTATGATGAAACAAAGTCACATAACTAAAGGATTACTTGAGTTCCAGAAATGAGAGATTTTCTTTCTCTAAAACATTGCATCATGATTATCTGTTTAGTTCATTTGATGTATGAATATATATACATTTATAAGGAGTCAAAGGACCAGATTCAGACTTTAGGCACTATTGACTTACTCACGAGTTACTCAAGAGTTGGCAAAACCATGTTGAATTGATGCCAATTTGATGCCAATAATGGCATCTAAGTGAGTTTAGGCAAGTGTGCTGCAACAAAGGGAACACATGGAAAGCTTCCATATAAAAGCTTTGTATCTGTATTCCCTCTGCTGCGTGGCAGTACATGGAGCCGGGTCCCTACCTGTGCATGTGTGTGTGATTGCTTTGCTAACTACGCTTTTCACACCAATGGACAATAGCCAAAGCCTGCATGAACTTTTCTAGTACCTGTAAAGTAAGAAGTCTGCACACCAGCACACCTATACTGTAAATTGCAATACCATGTCTTACACAACAAGGCCCTGTGTTCATTTACGTTCTATAATTGTGTAGGTAGCATGAATACACATATGACATCAGATATGGAAAATTAGGAGCAAGGGTAAATAAGAACTTAGCCTCCAGTCTTATAGCGCCAATATGTAGTGACTTGTAGGTTATCCTTTTATCACATTCTTATCTGCTTTGCCCATTGGGTCTGATCCAAAGCTTATAAATAACAGCAAAAACAGTGCAAATTGCAAACAGAGTTATGCAGGAACAGTGTTATGCCTATTTTAACTCTAAAGTGCAAGCCTGGCTTTTTCACGTCTAAAACGGGTATTGAATCGGTCCCTAAATCACTGTTTTAAATGAGAGTTGTCTAGAAGTTATGAGCAATATGAAAATGTTGAAAAAAATCAAATCCATGTTACCATTGCAGAGCATTCTGGCAAATGTCACATTTTATCCTATACAACTATGTTTATCCTAATGTATAAATATATAAACTAAAAGCACTAGCAGCACCTAGAGGACAGCAAGGGAAGGACAACATTTCTGAACTGGGTACAAAAAGAGTTTGAGTTTGGGACGTCTGTTGAAATCCAGATTATGGGGAGATTTTATGTACCGTCATTGTATTACTGACTGAGGAGACTATAACATGAATTGTAATGGTTAGAGCACCCAGAGATACTCATCATTAATAGTTGTAATCATTGATGTTGCTTCAAACTAGACTTTTGTCAAATTCTACTCAGAGGGGCTAATCCAGAGCTGCACTCTTTTTTTAAGGACAATATAGGTGCAAGTGTAGACCTGAGGAAGCCTACGTTGAAGTGTGAATGGTGCAAATTATTTTAAATGAAGAGGAAATAATTTGCATATGCACAAATATTTTACTTGCGTTTATTATTTGCACCCTTATTCTCAAACTGTGGGTCAGCACCATAATACATAGTACAGACCATACTTACCTCAGGGTTGTTAAGTTTAGGTTTCTCCTGGGAATGACCAAAAGCTGGCAGCATGAGTGAGAGGCAGAGGGTGTGATTTATGAATATCATGCCTGAAGCCCCTACCCCAAACGGCAAAACAATACAATTACTATGGATGAGCGGGCCCAGATTGGGGCTGTAGGCACTAATCACTGCTTCAGTCCATAATTGCCCGTAAATCAGAAGCTGGCAACCCTGACTTAAGCTGGCCATACACTATAAGATAAATTGTTCCAATCGAAAGATTTTTTCAAGAGTGGGTAAAACCAAGTTGAATTGCAGGGGGGGTAAAATGAATGTCAGTGTGTTCATGCAGGGAGAATACTTTATTGTTGCATGTTGCACACAGATACTGACCAGTGTTACTGTTACACTGTTATTACACTTGTGCTGGAAACAACATCTCTCACCTGTAATACTGATCGCAGCTAATGACATTTACCTCCCCTGCAATTCAACATGGTTTTACCCACTCTTGAGAAAATCTTTCGATTGGAACAATTTATCTTATAGTGTATGGCCAGCTTTACATTTGCGTTTTTTTTGAAGGGTTATGGGATTATATCTTTGCAGACCATTCAATGTGCAGCGAATACGAGAAAAGGCTGGTTGTGCGCAGTCTCTTACGGTACAGAATACCTTGCGTCTCTTTATACGCGGTTCTCCCTCCCTCTTGCGTAAGGAGGAAAAAACTTTTTTCGGCCCCTATGTGTTAGAATGGTGCACTCTGCACCCGTCTCCTAGCAACAGCCTGGAGACTGTTTGTCCCCTCAGGCAGCCCGTCCACTGGTGTGGGTGGTCCTTGCTGTGACCTGACTTCCTGTTTGTGCAGTGTGAGTCAGAGTGTGCCCCAGGAGTGTGAGTGTGTGACTCACACAGAATACAGCCAGTCTATTCCTTTCCAAGGGAACCTCCAACCATCCTCTACTACAGAAGAATAAATACTGTGCACCCAGCCTGTCATACAAGTGTTATTGTATACATGCAAGTTAGCGTGATATTACCCAGTGTGCACTCACAATAAACCTGTGTTCATGGTTACGCTCCAAACATACAGGCATCGCTTACACACTCTGCTAACACTATGCGGCTGATCAGAGTTTGGGAGTAAGGGCAAAACATGTGCTAATGTAGACCTGGACAAAACCAAACACTAAACTGTAGGGGGAAGCAGGTATAAACCATGAAACACAATCAGAGTTGAGAGGTGGAGGTTTATTTTTTAGATCAACTCTAATTTTAAACTAAACATAAACACTGCAGCTTGTGAGATCTTTATGCAAAAGCAAGTATTTTTCTGCATGCAATAACAATATCATTTATATTCACCCCTGACATTGTAGTTTTGCTCAGGTCTATACTTGCACCTAAAAAAGTGTAAGTGCAACTATGCATCCGCCCCGCCATATGGATACTGATACAATTGCCCATAGACCGCTGCCTCATAACATAACAAGGCTTTTTTATTATGATTATTTCTTCATTAGCATTTTGAACACATTTTTTTCCATTGTATATGTATTATTTCCATTAGAATTTGCCAGAACTAGAATTTGATACAAGTTGGTTTCAAATAATTTTTTCTAAGGGCCAAGCAACAGCTATCTGCTGTGACTGAACTACTCTCTGGTATTTTCTGTAGTTAAGGTATTTTCCCATTCTTAAGTTATGATTTTATCTTCTTAATGCACTTCACAATATGGAAATTTGTCAATTACATGTCCAAATCCATTATACTTTTGCTTTACCCCCAGGACAAGTAGGGTATGAGCAACTAGGGAGCCTGACTGATACTCTATGGATGGAGATTTCTATTAGATTACAGCAAAAAAGTGTTATTTCCCCATAGAGAATAAGCAAACTACAGATCATTTAATTAACTTTTATTAAAGGTACTGATGCCGCCATTATACAGGCTCACCACAAGTGGGCGCTTACCATGACCAATGTTACTCCCAGGTGCTACTGATGCTGCCATTATACAGGCTCACCACAAGTGGGCGCTTACCATGACCAATGTTACTCCCAGGTGGTATTAACAGTAAGTAAAGAAATATCTTCAGATATGACTGAAATGTCTAGGATACCTAGCTTATGAAGCAAGCGGATGAAGAATGCCCACTTTGTAGAGGTCTGATTCCTGTCCAGTGTAATCGTAATGGAAATGTTGCACACTATACACATATGTCATATGGAACCATTTGGTATAAAGCAAAAACATATTGGCCTATATTTACCAGGAATGAAATAGCGGAGATGTTGCTTTATGTGCCCTAATAGTATCTTCATTTTCGATCAGAAGGTCCAATATATCATATCCAATATGACCTTCAACATTGTATTGGAATTCTGTAGAATAGCTAAACCCCAATGAGTGGATTCACTTACTGCCTCAAACACAGTGAATATTACATTTATTTTACTAATTAAATCCAAATAAAAATAATGTTAATTTCCGTGTGTGGTTTAATCGGTTTAGTCAGTAACTATATTTTTTTTACTGGATTTTAATAGCATCAACGTATGGCATTACATTAACCATAGCCAATAAATGTGAAATAAAGCATTTGGAATACAGTTTCCTTGAGCGATGACCTCAGAGTCTGAATAGAATCAATACTTTACACATGTGTAAAGCATAAAGGTATGTCATGTGAGAGAATGTATTTATATTTGTCATAAAACAGCGCAACCTCTACAGGATACAAATACAGAGTAAACCTTTAGATGGCTTTCCTCACATTATTCTATGACCTTGTCAGACACTTTTACTGCAGTGAATCACGCTCTAATTTCATAACGGACAGTACACTTTTTTTGATCATTACACAAACTTAAATCGATACTAAAACCAAAATTTTAATAGATGGTAATTAAATACAATGAATTCTTAATTAAATACAATTAACTACCACTGTCGAATCAGGCGTAAAATGCTTGCATCGTGGTCGTGGTGACTGGATGCCAGGGTAATGCAATTCTGAATTGGTCAATTGACCTAGAGGCAAACCTTTCGTTCATTTATCAATATGGAGTAGAGTTGTGTTAAGCCATTATTTCCCATTTATTGCAATGCCTAATTGATTTCATCGGCCCATGTCTATTAAACACTAATGTACAATAAACATAGCGCTAGTCCTTTTAGGTTTGTACATATTCCTCAGTTTAAAAGTGCATAAGAATATATGCAGCTCATGGCTTTTATAAACAGCGTATTGCTGGATACATCAACAAAGAAGAAATGAATGTTGAGATATTACAATTCCCGTTAGCATTATTTTTATTCATTCACTAATACAATCCTGTCTAGAACGCAGCTGTATGATGTCCATTACTTGTGTAACTGAGACTATTCAACCATTCCATGTGTGCGGATATAAAATGTCTGGTTTATAGACTATTCCCGGTTGACCTTTAAATTTATCAGAAACATCACTCTATTTTTCTCAAGCTGACCTCCAAAACATGCACCGCCATTAGCCCTGAAGATAATGAATAGTTCTGGATTCTGTAGAACTGTGCTGAAATGTTTTTCTGTTAGACACAGTCTTTTTGATGTGGGAAGCCAGAAAAACATTTTACAAGAAGTTCATCTCATTTGTAGTTTAAACTAGGCACTCACTATGACTACTGCTCTAGTGCGATTGGTGTCGTTAAATGGGCCGACTTCCCGCTGGTCAAACTGTCATCACACACTAGAACGTCAATTGCCTGTTCTAGTAGTGCCCCTTCCCTCCCCCCAAAAAATCTAATACACCGCTAGAACTATAATTGTTCTAGTAGTGCCCCCCGCCCAAAAATGCATACAGGCCCACCTAGAGCTATCCACCAATCAGATTGCTGGTAGTTATCCTCTTTTTTTTCTAGCCGGCAGCCAGTCAGCGAATGGCTGTCAGCACACTGATTGGTGGATGGCTAAAGCTCTCCAGCAGCACTTGGTAGTGGCCCATCTCTCTAGTGGCCCATCTGGCATTTGCCAGAACTGCCAGATGGCCAGTCCGGCCCTGCTGTATATACTCGAGTATAAGCCTAGTTTTTCAGAAAAAATTTTTTGTGCTGAAAGTGCCCCCCTTGGCTTATATTTTCATGCCAGCTGCCACCATGTGTAGTGGCCACAGGAGAGAGGTATAAATGCTGAGAGAAGTCCTTTTTTGAATGGCAGGCATGCCTGTCAATCAGCTCAGAGTAGAAATAGTTCTTTATATTTTTGCCTTGTGTTCTGCAGGGCTGGGCACCGAAATTTGGGCTGATCATTTTACTGCCTTTTTTTTTTAAATAATTTATACCACACACTAGAACAATTTCAATTTTAGCCCAATTTCCATGATAATAGTGGCATTTGGGCCAGTAATCATCTAGTGTGTGGCCAGCTTAAATCTTTGCACAAATAAATAAACCTTTGAACAGTGGATTTCATAATCCCCCTCCCAATGCATGGAAAAAAACATATGATAAAGAAGGTGTTTCTTTACATTTTAAACTATTTCGGGTATCCGACCTCTAAGAATTATGACTTTGCTATAAAATAGGAGCTTTCATATATTTTAATAAATAATGTCCAGAAAAAGAAAAAAAACAATCAAATGGCTGACAGTGATTTGCATTTTTTGTTAAGGAATATAACATAAATATACTGTAAATCAACTGTAACATTATGTTTAACATCCAACAAACATAAAAAACATGAAACAAACAAATGTCTTTTGTAAATAGGTTGTGCATAAGCTTCTCACCACTTTAACCAACCATATGAAGTGGACACAAGGTAGGTTCTAAGCAAAATGATGGTAATCTGACATGACTGCTTCTAACCTGAATGGAAGTTACCTTAATCACAGTTCACACCGTTTATCTTTAGATTTGTTCCCTAATGAAACACTAAACCTAAATCAGCATATTACACGACACACTGGACACTGGGGTGCCTTGTCTCCGTTCTAATCACCTGTATTCTAATAAATGACTGTTTTGTTTATCGAGCACACATTCTCATTTTAGAATATTTATATATTTATATATACACACATATATATACACAGAGGTGTAAAAGAACATATCTTTTAGTAAAACAAATTAAAACTGCATTTTTAGCCCAGTCCCTGAAACACATTTTTGGAAAAAAACACATATTTAAAAAATAAAACTTTGACTTTGCAAAGTACAAACATTTACATCTTTGCACATATTCTGTGCTCATGGTATATTCTTTTATATACATACTAAATATGTGCTTGTTATAACAATTAAAATAACAAAATTAGATTAAACTGAATTTATAACAAACAAAAATAACCTAAACAAATTAAAAAAAAAAACTTAATGTTGACAGCCTATAGCCTAATGGACCCTACTACATGATCTTATGGCCTGTATTAGCATTTTAGTTTTGTGCTTTAATGGAAGACTTGTTGTACCTTAGGCAGTGATATCAGGCTGAGACACACCGAACAGAACGAGTAAATGGGCTCAATACAAACATAAATAAATAAAATTCATCAGATAGATAAAGTCATCAACACATTTTCCATTGAACAAAAAGTACCTGCAATAAGTTATATGTGGTTGGCACTTTCCTAGATGACAGGTATTTGTAATATGGAAGTGCACAACGTTCTAGGAGTTGTATGACGCTTTCAATGGTCGCTCTCCTTCCACTGCAAACTGTATCTTGTGTTTTTCCCCATTGTAGCTCTTAATGAGTACTGCATATTACCCAGATCAAACTACATTCTCTTCCAGGATTGTACTATATTACATTCTAATAACAAAGAAGTAATAGCATTGTTCCAGCTGGGAACTATTTATAAAAGGAGTTAACCCCCCTCCCCGTGGTCAACCGCATGTTGCTGTTTGCACACCATCAATAGTGACTGACTATGAAGCCCACTTTTATATTGCAAATTCTAGTAGTAGGGGCTCTGTGTACTGGAATGCACATTATTATCCGTCACACGTATGGGGAAAAAAGGGCCATTATTTGGAATTGTGCAGAGTCTCCAAGCTAATAAAAATGCCAATGGCTTGTCCTGTTTTTGATCATAAGCATGAAGAGGTATATCTTCTGTTTGCACTGAGAATTCAGTCTTCGTGAGTGCATATATTCCACTGTAATAACAGGTCGCAAATGCCTTGTTTCCTGAAAAAAAGGTAACGAAAGATTAGTTTCATAGAACAGATTTATATGCATACAAGCAAATGTATTAGCATACTGCCCAACATGATTGTCCCCAAAAACAGGACAAATAAGCCCTGCCCCAGCTTAACCCTGACTCCACCCAAACACCACCCAGTCCTGCCCAAGCCAAAACCTGTTTTATCCTCTAATCAGGACAAAGTGCAGGCAGGACGGACAGCGGGACTGTCCGGCTGGAATCAGGACACTTGGGTATTAGATTTAGGTTATGTAACGAGGCAATATTTTTTATTTGGCTGAATTAGAGATGTGACCAAACTAATAATGGTTATTGCAATTTTTTTGTTTTATTTTAGTACCAGGTTTTGTAGCATAATATAAAACAATATAAAAAACATATCAATGAAGGAAGAAAGTGAAGTACGTATTAAACTTTAGAAGACTGCTAGTGGAGAGTTTTTGATTCTTACCACTTTAGAAATTTTTGAACATCTCTAAGTCTTTAGGAGGTACAGGGGGCGTTTTATTCCAATCATCTTCAGGATAAGCTTCAAAATTAGACGTATCCCCTTCATGGGAGACTTTTGGCATTATTGGTGGCTAGTCACAGAGAGGAAAACAAGGAGCAGAGTAAGTAGAAGTTTGGAAATATTAACGCAAAATGCAGGTCATATAAAGCTATGAATCTCTAGATCTATATAGAACACTATCCCCCCCCCCCACACACCTGTGAGGCATAACTGAAAGTCAATTATTTCCAATCTAGTTTCTCGGATACTGCTGTTGATCCTCTAGCTAGCTCTTGACTTCCCATTACAAGAAGATCCACAACAATCCTTCCTCGTGGTCTGCCATTATATGTATATCCAAAACAACAACATACAGTGTTTACAGTATACAGTTTTATAGTGTATATTGCAACTGTAAATAATATCACCAAGCACTGCAGCGAACACAAGGTCATGATCATTTATCTTAGGAGGCACTGTGTATTTTGGGTTACTCTAGTTGTATTATATAGTAAGTAATGTAAATTGCTTAGACCATTATTATATTGAAGATCTTTTTTATATACCGTATATACTCGAGTATAAGCCGACCCGAGCATAAGCCGAGGGGCCTAATTTCACGTAAAAAAACTGGGATAACTTATTGACATCATACAGGACAATGACTCGAATATAAGCCGAGGGGGCCACTTTCAGCACAAAAAAATGTTCTGAAAAACTAGGCTTATACTCGAGTATATACAGTATATCTTTTTTATATATACAGCTCTTTTTTGTACCTTTAATTTGCGCTGAGTGACAGAATCCCAGTCTATGGACCTGAACCATCTGTGGCGTTTAACGTCTTCGGCACCATTCTTTAGAGACATAAAAAGAAACTTATTTTGTTACAAATATTAAGTACTAGATTAGCAACCAATGTTAAAATAAACCACAAAGCCGAAAGACAATATAATTATGTAGAAGACAAGTCCTAATCTATATTTATTTGGTAACATTTAAATTAGACGCATTAAGAATCAAAAACTACGTCAAAACTATACTTAATTTATAGTATGTGAGCCTGGCATGCCTTTATGTACAAAAAATGAGTACTGACCTTCATGTTACCCAGCCGTCTAGTTCGGTCTACAACAAGTAGTTTTTTTATGAGGTCTCTGGGAAATAAACAAAACCAGATAAGACAAAATGCCATTCATTCATTCTACATTTGTACTGCATAAATTATCGTGTAATAAATGAAATGTTCTGGGGTTGTCCATACAATCTAACAACAATATACATGGATCCAGAATTCAGTACAATCACACTTTGTATGGACACAAATCATCAGATTTGAGTTCACATTCTTCAGTGTGTAAAATGAAACTGAAAACTTGAATCTGATTGGAATGTGGAGATGTTGCTCATAGCAACCAATCTCACTGCAATCTCGCCGCTTAGTAAATATAGCCCCGGATCTCCGCTACTGCTGTGTTCTGTGCAGCAGAGGTCGGAATCCGGACTTAAAATATCCATCTGAGGTATAACACAGAAGTACTACCCAGTGGTGGAGTGGAAATTTGGAAGTGGGTGTATGGACATTTAGAAGTGGCACACATTACATTTGCGTGAATGATGTCTCACAGCAGTAATCAGTTCTGTTGACGTACAATGATGAGCAGTTGAACCATATACTCATTAAAAGTATTGACCCAGGAACACATGACTTCATTTACTGGCTGGTGCTATAATGTTTCCAAAAAACGTGCTCATGGGACAACATTTAAATCATTATATGGAAACCAAACTCAAACCAGACATAGTTTGCAAATGCTGCTATAGATTTACACTCTCTAAGAAGAGACCCTACTGCCGCTCAGCATATTGACGAAAATGAAGGAGATGAAAGGTAGCCAAGCCCTATACAGTTGTGATGCTTCGCTAAAGACAATGAAATAAAAAATATTCGCCTGTGAAAACAATAAAATGTGATGGATAACGATAAAAAATGTATTAAGGAGAGTAGTTCAGTAGATTTTGTAATAGAAAAAAAAGTATAAAATTAGGTATGCGTCTAAATTATTCTTTTTACAATAAACCCATTACAATAATATACAAGTACATTACATTCTACTGTGAATATAAGATTATTGCTCATTAATAAGAAACTTCTGTTTACCTATGACCCTATGACTTGGCATAATAATAACAACATACAAAGAAAATAAAAAAGCTTACTTTACGTATAAATCTAAATGTCTCGGGAAGTCTATCTTGCCGGCTAGTATTTTCTGATATATTCCAAAGGGATTGTCATCGAAAAATGGGGGGAACCTATGGGAAACAAAATTTTAACAATTTCAATGGTCATGTATTAAAATATGCATCATCGACAAATAATATACAAGAGGCTTCTATTTATACCCCAGAAAACAAGGCGCCTCACACCATGGCCTCCTACCCAGAGGATCTAAAGCATATACCAGAGCAGTTACATGGAATGTCTTGTGATGGGAGAATGGCTGATCATTGGCTAAGGAATTCCTCAGATATTTTCATGATTACAGAATATTCCTCAGCGGATTCATATACAGGACGGTCAATATTGTAAAGAATATACAGTGATTTACAATTCCAGCTTTTAAAATTGACAACATTTTGATATATTTAAAACAAATACATATTAATTGTTAATGTGTTTACAACATAGAGCTACATACGACTGAATGATATATTTCATCCCCACCTTAATGATTGTGAGTAGGACATAGGGTAAATATTACAGATAAAAGGGAAAAACAATCAGCTATCTCAAAGTTCCTCAAATTTTTTAACTGGAAAAAGTGGTGTAATAATTATTTTTATTACAGTTACTTTAACACAAAGTGGTTAACACTGAATCAGCCACATCACTAGATACAAACATATGCAGTTATGTATGACACAAGAGTCTATGGGTTGCTGGGAATGTGCTCTGGAGTACAGATAAAATACTGAAGAGGAAAGGGATAGAGTAGTCACTATTTCAGGTAGGTAAGTCATCATCACAATGATTAGGAAGCAGAGTAATATACCTGGCTGCATAGAGATAGGGCTAAATATGTAAATGGCATATTCATAACTGGGACAATTTCAAAAAGGACATACAAACAGCGAACATAATCATGAAAAGATAAAAGATGCTGGATTTAACACAATGCTGCACTGTCAAGTGTACAAATAAATGCTGTGTGTACAATGTCTGCCATCTAGTGCACTGTAATAGAATTACACTAAATTATAGTTCATAATTGCGTGTAATGCAAAGTTTTCTTTTAATATAATAAATGGCAAACGCATAGCATATGGTATCTATATGGTATAAATAATCCATCACAAGAAGGGTAAATGTAGACTATGCGGAATATATATACAAATCTAAAATATGTCAGTCTACTTCCGCTTATTCCTATTATGTAGTCAATTATTGTAGAATTGGGCTAAAAATCTTATCATTGACAGGCACTCCATCCATTCAGCTGGACGGGAGTCTTCATTCGGAAAATAAGACTCCCTCCCCCCTTGGCTGAAGCCTGTACCGGAGCCCGCCATGTTCTGGGCATGTTCCAGGGACAGGATTCAGCATAGGGAAAAGAAGGTTCTTCCCGCTGCTGTAGCGGAGGGGGGACAGCTGGCTAGCACTTACTGGAACAATGATCGCTCTAATGTATGATGCCGGTAAGGAGCACCAATGGACATTAGAACCATCACTGGTTCAGTGAATGGCGGCTTTATTGACATTGCACACACACACACACACAGAATACTGATACCAATGACTGGAACATTTATGTTTTCCTATTTTCTAAAGAACCACATACCCAATCTGATTTATGTCAGCACAACTTGAAGGTGCGTTCTAATCCCTCCACAGAACACTCACTCATTTGTGCAGTTATATATGTATAAGTATATCATGTGCATAAGGTATATACTACGGGAGTGCTATTAGATGACCTCGCATGATACTGTGATTTGGAAGCCCAGAGCAAAACAGCATAAACCCTGGAGAATGAGCAAGCGGAATAACGTGCTACAACAATTTGCTTCTGATGTGTGGTCATTTTTTATTTAACTTGAGTTTATTGAGCGAACAGGATGTCCAACAAACAAATCCACGCTGCAGGCGGGAACAAAACAGCA